>CAUYON010149253.1:0-10988 GCA_963573935.1 Arctocebus calabarensis
AGTGATCAAGAAAATGCCATGAAGGCTATCTGTAACAGTACGATCAAAACATTTCTGAATGTATATGAATCGTGCCCTATGATTGCACCAATGTACAGAATTATGATTCAATAAAATTATAAAAAAAAAAATAAAAAAAAATTCTGGCTAAGAATATCTTAACTCAAATATTAGTATTAAATCTCTTCTTATCTAAAAGGCTGCCAATGTCAAAAAGATTTGTAAAACCCATCACACTGATTTATATTGGAAAAGATAAAGGATTCAATATTAGTGTGTAATGGACTTGAGCACTGGAAACGCTTTTGTTTTTGTTTGGTTAGGTTTTTGCCATTAGCTATCATTTTTTCTTTTCCTGAATGGCATGGTTCCCTTCCATGTAGGGATTTAGGACTGCAGTTCCTTTCTATCTTGTAGTTCTAACATTCCAAACACATCATTTTCCTTTGTGACAAGATCCCTAAAAGGGGACAAAAAATAAATAAATAAATAAGGAGTCCTGGGTTAGAAAGAACACATATCACTTCTACCTGTTTTCCCTCAGCTAAAATTCTATCATATCCCCCTCCTTCATCCCAACAGCTGCTGGGAAACATAGCTAGCTATGAGATCAGGAAGAGGGGATAACACGGATACTGGTAAACAGTGAACAATCTCTGCCACGTCTGTTACATCTAGCATTAAATAATCTTGCACCTGTTTTTTTCTTTCTATCAATTTCCTTCTGCTTTAGCCTCAATAAGCTTCTTTCTTTTCCCTAAACATTTTTATGACATTGAGGTTGCTGCTTCCTCTTGCCTGGCATATTCTACCACTAGATCATCATTTTGATCCTTCAGTTCTCTGTTCCAATGGAACTCCTGGAAGCCATCTTCTATAATTTCTCTTTTTAAATACCAACTACCATATATCCTCTTTCCTATCATCTTATTTAATTACCCTAAAAATCACTTACTTCTCTACAATGACTTCTGAGGCTCACTACTCAGGGTTAAGCCACACTTCACAGGTTAAAGACAAAATCCTTCAGAAGACTTCTATCACGTTAGACACCAGCCCCAAACTTGGGGGTCCCCAAGCCACTTGCAATTTCACACCAATTGCTTCTAATTCAAGGGTTCCCACTGATGGAGGACAAGGCAGCAGCACGACCTGCAGTCTTGGGCCTAGAGGTGCTGATGCTGTGGCGGATGCAGTAACCAGCTTGCTAGCAGGGCCGGACACCTGCGCGGAGACACTGGCGCCTTGCTGTCTCCTTCCCGTGGTCTTCAGGTTAGTCCATTTCATGGATGGGCCTTGCTGTCTCCGCCTGGTGCACTTCTGACTGGCCATTGTCATGTCAGTTTCCAGGGCCTGAGTCTTCATTGGACAGCTGGCTGTAACTGACAAAGACCCATGGCTTAAGAGTTCCAGCAAAACACCCCCCTGGGACTATATAAACCCCTGAGCAGAGAGCTCAGACACACACTTCAGGCAGACCTACCAGAGGGAGCATGAAAGTTTGTTCCCCTCCTGGGTTCTCTCTGCCAGTAGGTTTGGTTTTTGTAGTTGCCCTAATTTTTGTTTCTGTAAATAAATCCTGACTTACCACCACGCCTATGGTTGGTGGATTCGCCGGGACCAAGAACATGAAACTCCGGTATCACCACTACCCCTTCAAGTTTGATAATCCACTAGAACAAATCACAGAACTCATAAAACGAGATCTGAGTTCTGTGATCTTAATTTACAATTATAGTTTTATTATGGCAGAAAGGATACAAATAAGGATCATCCAAAAGAAGAGAGGTGTTCAACAAGATCTAGAGGGGCTCTAAATGAAAACTTCTTGTTTCCTCTCCCGTCCCGTAGCTCAGGATGAGGACCCTTCCTGCACGTACATCACCAACCGGGGAAGCTCATTCAAGTTTGGTGCCCAGTTTTCACTGGGGTTTTTTACATTTATAAGAATTCATCAATTAAATCTTTAGCTACACAATTACATTCAATCTTTAGCCCACCTTCACTTCCCAGAGGTCAGTGGGGCTGAGAGTATGTGGCTCAAATCCCAAACATGGGATTTAATCGCATAATTAGTCTTTCTGGTAGGGCTAGGCCCATTCTGAGTTTTCTCACTAGTTATGTAGAGGCCCACAATAAGTCATCTCATTATGAATTGTAGGGTCCCACCATGAATAGCACAGACACTTCTCATCACCCAGGAAATTGCAAAGATTTATAGACTGTATCCCAGAAAATGGGATAAAGGCCAATCAAATTCTATATTATACAACGTTATCTCTGAAATGATCTGGAAGCTTATTTTTCACTCTCTATTTTTCTTAAGTATAAGCTTCAACAAGCCAAAAGTCATGTCTGTTCTGTTAGTACAGAAGACTGCATGGCAAATATTAATAGTAGATGTTAAGTAAATATATATGAAATGAATAAACTATGAAATAGTAATTCTGGCATGAACAGTTCAATGAGGAATTGTTAACATCTAGTTGGTTTGTGAGGTTACCTAAAGCTGTGGCATCTTGATCCCAAAATCACAGCTTCATGGAAGCTAATGATGGGAAGAAATATGACATTGAGCATTGTTGTCTATTCTTGAATCCCCGCTTTGCTATTTACATATTGTATGCTGCTCTGTGTTCCCAGTTTCCATTTAAACACAATGATAATAATGCTGCCTTATAAGGTTCTTGTGAGCACTAAATAAGATGCAGTAAAACCTGTTTGAAGGACACCCATATATTAAAATCTTTGTATTTACCATTTATTATTGAGAATACAATGATTATGGTACAGTAAGGGATTCAAAGCTATTGAAATGGGAGAGTCACTGAAATAAATTAATGTCATTAACTTTAAAGATTACCAACATACCAAAAACATTCTGTGGCAATACAGAAGTCCCTGACTATTAAGTTATTTGGTTTGAAATCCACTATGCCAGGTGTGCTGTAAGAAATTCAAAGGGCTTATACAATAAAACTACACTAAATCCTTAGAGAAAAAAATATCTCATGCCTAAAAATGTATATCAAAATGTACTTGAAGCCAGAGAATGTATTTTTTAAGATTTGCCCGTCTCTCCAGTGTTTTAGATGGTATCTGATAGTAATGTCTAGTGAAATGAAGTACATTGGGGGAATTAGAAGCTGAATATTTCACATATTAGATATTAAAATGTTTATGTGTGTGTGCCACATTTATTTGGTTACAAACATTTGTGAAATTATTACCATAAAAATGTTTCCCTGGGGTGACACCTGTGGCTCAGTGAGTAGGGCACCAGCCCCATATGCCAGAGGTGGTGGGTTCAAACCCAGCCCTGGCCAAAAACTGCAAAAAAAAAAATGTTTCCCTGATCAAAAAGAAAAATTGGAAATTTAGTGTTGGGATTTTTCATTTTAAATTTTCCATGGTTGACTATGCCTATATTGATGTATAATTTATAAAAAGAGACATACTAATAAAAAAGCATACTCCTTATGTTTACAGTTTCAAAAATATATTTCAAATAAATGATTATTGCTTTTTATAATAAAATATAGTTAAAAATAAAAAATTAAAAGTAACTTTATGTACATATCAAGAGACCTGACAAATTTAAAAATAATTTCTCTTAAATTAAAATTGTTTGATTACACTAAGGAAGTCATAGTTTCTCATTTTCATTTTTAAGTTTTTAAATTTTAAATTTTCTTTTATATTTAAAATCAGAATATTAGGTATTCACACTTTTTGTTTATACTTTATTTTTGTATAGCTTGAAAAGAGAAAGGTAACCTGTGTCATAATGAAACAAAGAAAATACTAATCAGAAATTCACAGACAATAGAGTTTTTAAATGACTACAAATAATGGCAATTAAAATTGTAGTTATGGGGATAAATATGACTTTGCAGTTTGTTACATTTAAAGGTATCTACTGTAGGAAATATATTTGTTTCATTTAAAAAGAAAGGAATTGAGTTTCTAAAAGATTACACTATTTGATCCAAGTAAAGACAGATAAACATAAAACATGCCTCCCGTGACCAAAGCCAAAATTCTCTGCGCTCTAGCAGCCCCTTTCATTTTCTAAGAAGAGCACATTTCCATGGTATGTTGGGAAAGAATTACTGAAATAATTGTCATGTGGTCATACCCCAGTATTTTGGAGTCTGAAAAATGTTAAGCGGATTATTTAGCTTACCTTTCATATTGGTTTGTTTTGTTTTGTTTTCATTTTGTGAATATGGGTTGTTTAGGGAAAGAGTGGCAGGAAAAAAAAAGTGATTATCCTGTTCAATGAATCTTAACTTTAGGATTCTAAAAAGACTAAAAAAATCAAAGCAGCCTGAGCACTGTCAGGTTTCAGCTCCACCTGAGTGCCTAAGAACTCCAAATGAACCAAATAGAAAACACCCTCTAAGCATTTAATCTGACCTTCCATATTTTCAGGTTGAAACAGAGTTGTAATGAGAGTTTTTCTAGTTCCCTTTCAAGTAGGGCTACCAGACAAAATACAGGATTCCCATTCAAATTTGAATTTTAAGTAAACAATGATTAATTTTTTTCCATTGTTTCAGATTCATTGACGATACAGAGAATCGGGTTACACTGTTTGTAGATTTACCTTCTTATAATTGTGTTCTGACCCCAAGAGGCATAATCGCCCTTTTCCCTTCCTCCTCCCGTCTCCCTCCTCCCTAGCTCCCCAGCCCTCCACCATGAATGGAGTTGAATTTTTCTCTTATGTGGGTATGTATTAGGTTGTCTACTGGCTTTATATTAGAATTGAGTTCATTGGATTCTTGCGTCTCCATTCCTGTGATACATTACTAATAAAAATGTGTTCCAATTATAACCAGGTTAATAGAAAAGATGCAAAATCTCCATCTTATTAATGGCTGCATAGTATTCCAGGGAATACATATTCCACAGCTTGTTAATCCTTTCTGGTTTGGTGGGCACTTACACTGCTTCCACATTTTGGCGATTTTTAAAGTGAGTTGCAATGAATAGTCTTGTGCAAATGTCCTTATGACAAAATGATTTTATTTTACACTGTTGGTGGGAATACAAACCAATACAACCTTTTGGAACTAAGTATAATTAATGTTTTGCAAAAGTATGTTTTGGGAATATTTTCACTTACAATCCTACTTTGGAAAAAGAAATTATACGTGTTCTAGTCAGCGAAAAGTGGCTAAAAAAATTTTAAAACAGTGAATTCTAAAGGGAAAACAAATGGTACAAAGTATTGTGATATGACCCTTAATTATTGTATGTCTGATTCATGGCTGTGTACCAAGATGCCCATAAATACCTGGTTCTGCTTCGTTGCAATGTGTTGACTGATCTCTGCAGAGAGAGATCATACAGCAGATCTGTCACTTTGACTGTTTACTTATTAATTTCTCAATTAGGTGTTGCCTGCTCTACCTAGCATCAATTTTGTATCTCTATTTTTGAGTGAATCAAGTTGAGTTGTTCCCAGTTTTTTACAATTTTATCATTTGTATTTCTACACAAACTAGGCTTGAAAAGGCAGCACTTCGTCCTTTACCATCACTTCTTCTTTAGATGATTTCTAGCTGGGCATAGCCTGGAGAACAACTTTACAAAGGAAAACATGTGTGAAACTTTTTTCCGAACTCCCTTGCCTGTAGCCAGTTTTCTATATTAGCAGCACAATCACTCTTAACATTATTAACAAAAAGGAATATATCTAGTAGCATATTGAACATTTTAATTCAAATATACATAATAAATTTAAAAATTAAAACATTTAGAATGCAAATCATATTTTCAGATGCATATTTTGTCCAAAACCATATGCCTAGAGCGATCAAAACATCCTTGTAATCAATGTGCTTCTTAAGGTTTCGTAGTGAACAAAATTGTATTTTGCAATATAAATCATTACTAGTAGAAGGGTTGCTTCTTTAAATGTGTGCTCCATTACATAATTCTAGTTAATATTTAAAATGTTATTTTCTTGATGAACTGTAATAATAAATGTTTGCACATAGGTTCTTTAAATAATTATTTAACAAGCTACTTGATTGCTATAATTTTGAAATTATATCTTCATTTAAAAAAGGACAGTTAGGGTGGTTCCTGTAGTTCAAGCTAAGGCGCCAGCCACATACACCAGAGCTGGCAGGTTTGAATCCAGCCCAGGCCCACCAGATAATGACAGCTACAACATAAAAATAGCCAGGGCATTGTGGTGGGTGAGGCAACAGAATCACTTAAGTCCAGGAGTTTCAAGTTGCTGTCAGCTGTAATGCCACAGCACTCTACCCAGGGCTACGGCTTGAGGCAATAACTAAAAAAAAAAAAAAAAGTTAAAAACTGAAAGGGGTATTGCTAATATGTTTAAAAAATAGTAGCATTGGCTGGCTGCAATAGCTCATGCCTGTAATCCTAGCATTCTGGGAGATTGAGGTGGGACTATAGTTTTTTCTCAGGAGTTCAAGGTCATCCTGAGCAAAAGCAAGACTCCAGTTTTCATATAAAATGAAGTACTACTTTTTCCAGATCTTTAAATTATGGCAGAGGTACTTTAATGGGAATTGCATTAAATCTGTAGATTGCTTTGGGTAGTATGGACATTTTAACAATGTTGATTCTTCCCAGCCATGAGCATGGTATGCTTTTCCATTTGTTGACATATTTGGCTACTTCTTTTCTCAGAGATTCATAGTTTTCTTTCTTTCTTTCTTTCTTTCTTTCTTTCTTTCTTTCTTTCTTTCTTTCTTTCTTTTTTTTAAATCACAGCTGCATACATTAGTGCAATCAAGGGGTACAATGTGCTGGTTTCATAAACAATCTGACATGTTTTCATCAAACTGTTTAACATAGCCTTCATGGCATTTACTTTTCTTTTCTTTTCTTTTTTTTTCCAGTGGTATGACAGAATTTATTTACAGAAAAGAACACAGAAAACACTAAAGCTCCTGGTAGAGAGAGAGAACTCAAGTGGGGAGAGAAAAGCTCTCTCCATTTCTCTCCCGGTCTTACCCTGTCTCCCCCTTTTGGCTTTTAGTATCGATGTATATATAGGTGTATGGGTTCCTTAGCCAGGAAACGAATGAATACAGTCCCTTCTGCCGGGGGCAAGGTGAATGAATGTATCAATGAACAAACACAGTCCTTTCCACTGTGGCAAAGTGAATGAATGTATCAATGAATACACAGTCTATTCATGGAATTGAGGCCTAGGAAATTCACTTGAAATTGACCTAGGCATAGGAAATGGGGGTTCCACATTTAGTCCTAAGTGTAAAGTGAAGGAGACATCAAGGCACAGGTGTCTCCTTGGCAGTTGTCCGGCCTTTTTGGCTATTGGAGCCTCTGGTGGGAGTTGGAGGTCCCCCTCCTTGCCTGTCATCCAGCCCACTGGTTCTTCAGCTGGCTGCTGCAGCACCCACACCGCCAAGGAGGAGGCAGCAGGTCCACCAGCTCCGCTGAGCTGGCTAGGGTGCCAAATGTCCTGCATCAATTCTCTCTCTCCGAGTAGAAACTCTAACTGCTGTTAGGGAAAAAGGGCAAAGACTTAATCTAACTGCTTCCTGCTGAATCGGGTGATGATAGAAGGGGGAAGTTAGGGTTTCTCTGGAGGGAGAATGATATAGGAGTTTACGGACTGGAGCCATCTTTATTGAGTGTGGCTTGATGACATTTCTGGAAAACATAAATCTGATTAGTATAATCAGTAATAGCCCAAAACCAGAGATGTTGGCGTGGATGTGGAGAAAAGGGAACACTTCTACACTGCTGGTGGGAGTGCACACTACTACGTTCCTTTTGGAAGGATGTTTGGAGAGCACTTAGAGATCTAAAAATAGACCTTCCATTCAACCCTATAATTCCTTTACTAGGTATATACCCAGAAGACCAAAAATCACACTACAACAAAGACATCTATACCAGAATGTTTACTGCAGCCCAATTCATAATTGCTAAGTCATGGAAGAAGCCCAAGTGCCCATCAACCCACGAATGGATTAATAAACTGTGGTACATGTACACCATGGAATATTATGCAGCCTTAAGGAAAGATAGAGACTTTACCTCTTTCGTGTTTACATGGATGGAGCTGGAACATATTCTTCTTAGCAAAACATCTCAAGAATGGAAAAAAATATTCAATGTACTCAGCCCTACTATGAAGCTAATTTAAAGGTTTCATATGAAGGCTATAACCCAACTATAGCACAAGAATATGGGAAGGGAGGGGAGGGGGGAGATTGAGGTGGAGGGAGGATAATTGGTGGGGCCACGCCTATGGTGCATCTTAGAGGGGTACAGGTGGAACTTACTAAATGCAGAATACAAATGTCCTCATACAATAACAAAGAAAATACCATGAGGGCTATGTTGAGCAGTTTGATGAAAACATTTCAGATTGTATATGAAACCAGCACATTGTGCCCCTTGATTGCACTAGTATATGCTGCTATGATTTAAAAAAAAAAACAAAGGCTTAGGGAGGCAATGAGAAAATACACCCAATTGACACCTGACTCCATAGAGGGGTTAGATTATTTTAAAAGACAAATTTATCACTCAAGCAGCTCCAGACATTCAAAGAAAACTCCAGAAATTGGCTCTAGACCCAGGCCATAACCTGGAGAATCTTCTTAAAACGACCACTATGGTCTTTTATAACCGAGACCTAGGAGAGAAAGGTAGAAAAGAGAGAGAGGAACATAGTTTTCTCTATAGAGATCTTTCACATCCTTTGTTAGGTACTCTCCCAGATATTTCATTTTCTTTGGCACTACTGTAAAGGGAATAGAGTCCATGACTAATTTTTCAGCTTGACTATTGTTGGTGTATATGAATGCTACTGAATTCATGATCTATGTGCATAAAACTTAATAAAAAAAAAAGCACGACTCCGTTTCTAGTAAAAATGGAAAAATGAGCTGGCATTGTGGATTTACCTCATAGTCCCAGCTACTTGAGAGACTGAGGTAGGGGGATCACTGGAACTGAGGAACTAGAGGTTGTTGTGAGCTTGTCTGATCCTGCTGCACTCCAGCTCAAGCAAAAGAGTGTGACTTTGGGGAGGAGTGCTGGAAGATGGCGGCGGAGATGGCCCCGTAGCCCATCTCTCCCCAGTCAGCAGGTGAGAGGGTGGGAGCTCTGGATCTTTCCCCGTGTGAACTATTGGAGTGGACGGGCAGCTGGTGAGACACAGAGATCGGGAGGATTGGTGCGTTTGAAATATAGTTCTTAACCATGGAAACTGTTGCAGACTGTTTCCCTCTGCCCGGCGGAGGAGCAGCCGGCCCCTCCCACAGGGAGAACAGCGGGTCCCAACCCACAAGCTCTAATCGGAGAAAATTCCACGGAAGCATGGAACTCAGAGTTTGATGATCAGAAAGGGGCGCTGCAGGGAAGCACAGAGAGCCGGGCAGCCCTGGCATGAGCCAAAGGGTCCAGACTCTGCCAGACTGACACATTGGAATGTCCAAAATGGTGAGTACCTTTTCCCCAGATCAATGAGAGAGAGAAAGAATGGGTGACCAGCCAGCGTTACACTAGGCGGGGACCCTATTGAAGCCTGAGAGGGGCAGAAAAGACACAATGAGCTGTGGACGTTGGTGAGTAGGGCCCCCGGGCACTTCGGCTGGAGAATAACTGAAGTTCAAGTTCCCACCAACAGCCCTGCAAAGCCCCCACCCCTCCAGCATTCACAGCGGCTGGGAGCCGCGGCCATAGCAACCACCGCCCAGGGTGCTCATGCAGTCGCTCCCAAGCCACTGCCCCAGGAATAGTGACACACCAAAGCGGCCACTGAGATCTGCAGCGACTGCATGGCCCTTCCCCTCCAGCCTTCACAGCCACTGCGAGCAGCTGCGACTCACGGCCATAGCAACTGCCGCTGCTTGTGCTGCCGCAGTCGATCAGGCACTCCGAAGCCACTGCTACCATGAGCACGGTGCCACTACCCTGCGAATAGTGACACCACCCCCGCCGACACTGCCACGGCCACCGAGATCTGCAGCTACCGCGAGGCCCCTCCCCCACAGTCACCATGAGCCCCGCTCCCACGCTCCCCTCTCACAGCAGATCATTGTTGCCGGACTGGACTGCAATTCTATATACATATAAGAATAATAATATTTTTGAGATAGTTTGTTTTTTTTTTTTAATATCCTTTTCTTGGAGGCGCTATTGACAAATAACTCTTTACTTCACTTTCTTTTCTTAGACTGTTTTTATTACCTCCTATTCTCAACTGAACATTCTTCTTCCTCTCCCATGTTAATTACTTTGTTCTCTCTCCCCTCCTCTCCCTCTCTTCTTATAGCTTCTAAGAGTGCTTATATAATATTTGCTAGAGCCTTTTCTTCTTTGCTATTCTCAAGTATTTTATAAGAAGCATTTTAATTGTAGAATTCTTTTTTTTTCTTCTTAGCTGTTGTTCTGTGTTTGGCTTTTGTTTGTTATGTTTTGTTTGTATGTCGATGTTTCTGACTGCAGGCACATCTCTGGGCTTATGCGTCTCGTAGCCCTTCCACGAATGTATTAGCCTATTTGCTATTAATGTGATAGGTGTTATAAATGTTTTCCTTGCCACCTTGTTACTTCAGTTCAGCCCCTGTCCAGGATTGGAAGTCTTGAACTGCAACTCATCCACAATCCAGACTGACTGCATTTACAATTGGACTAGAACTCTTGAACTGTACAGGCTGCAGTCACCACACCAGTTCCTTGGTGGAGGACTGGTCAACCACAACCGTAGAAGTCTCTGGTCCAATCTCACTGTCCTGCTCATATAGCCAAAAACTGAAAAACAGGGCGGCTCCTGTGGCTGAGCGAGTAGGGCGCCAGCCCCACATACCGAAGGTGGCGGGTTCAAGCCCAGCCTCGGCCAAACTGCAAAACAAAAAAATAGCCGGGCGCTGTGGTGGGCGCCTGTAGTCCCAGCTACTAGGGAGGCTGAGGCAAGAGAATCGCTTAAGCCCAAGAGCTGGAGGTTGCTGTGAGCAGTG
>CAUYON010149258.1:0-21165 GCA_963573935.1 Arctocebus calabarensis
TAGAATATATAAAGAACTCTTACAACTCAACAATAAAAAGACAAGCAACTCAGTTAAAAAATGGACAAAGGGTTCAGCACCTGTAGCACAGTGGTTACGGCACCAGCCACGTACACTGACGTTGGTAGGTTCGAACCTGGCTTGGGCCTGCTAACCAACAATGACAACTGCAACAAAAAATAGCCAGGCATTGCAGTGGGTACCTGTAGTCCCAGCTACTTGGGAAGCTGAGGCAAGAGAATCGCTTGAGCCCAAAAGTCTGAGGTTGCTGTGAGCTATGATGCCATGACACTCTACCGGAGGCAACAAAGTGAGACTCTGTCTCAAAAAAAATTTTTTTTTTTGTAGAGATGGGGTCTCATTATATTGCCTAGGTTGGTCTCACAACACCTAGCCTCAAGTTATCCCTTCTGCCTCAGCCTCCCAAAGTGCTAGAATTACAGACATGAATGACTGCACTCATAATTTTTTTTGTTTTTTTGAGACAGAGTCTCACTCTGTTGCCCAGGGTAGAATGCCATGGCATCACAGCTCACAACAACCTCAGATTTTTGGGCTTGGGCAATCCTCTTGCCTCAGCTTTTCAAGTAGCTGGGACCACAGGCATGAGCCACCATACTCAGCTAGTTTTTTCTTTTTTTTATTTTTTGAGACAGAGTCTCACTATGTCGCCCTCATTAGAGTGGTGTTGCATCACAGCTCACAGTAACCTTAAACTCTTGGGCTTAAGCGATTCTCTTGCCTCAGCCTCCCAAGTAGCTGGGACTACAGGTGCCTGCCAGAACACCAAGCTATTTTGTTGTTGTGGTTGCAGTTGTCATTGTTGTTTAGCAGACCCAGGTTGGATTGGAACCCTCCTACCTTGGTGTATGTGCCTTGTGCTCTAACCACTAAGCAATGGGCGCTGAGATAGTTTTTCCTGTCTTGCTCTTGCTCAGACTATTTTCCAACTATTGAACTCAAACAATTCACCTGCATCAGCCTCCCAGAGTGTTAGGATTACAGGCGTGAGCCACCATGCCTGGCCTCACACTCATAATTTTTAAAACTTCATGTATTTGATTTCTGTATCTTCAATCACAAGGATAAGTTAACTTTAAAATTGCCGTCATCATTAATAATGAAGCTTCACATGAAAATAGAATTCTTTCTGTGACCTTTACATTTATTTTCTATTTCTAGGCTTACGGATATTTGCAATATTGCAACAATTTTTAAAAGCAGAGGTTCTAAACTCTTTGAAGAATCCCAACAACTCTCTCACATGCTTTCTCGTGGTGTCTGTGTGCATGTTTTTGTTCTGGAATAATGTACTGACAAAGTTTACTGCCTGAGCGCTGGTAGGATCTCTCTCAGGCTGGTGAGCTGTATTCTCAGTGCAGACACTACAGGAGGGATGAGCTCTTCCAAGCGTGTCCTTGGTGATGGCATGGAGCCATGCTACTGCTGTCAGTTTCTTCTGCGGCTGCTGCCAATCTGGGCACCAATCCTGGCCCCTGCTGTCTCCTCATAGTCCCATAGTGTTCCAGACTGCCCAGCCATGTGGGTGCACACAGGGTGGCCAGGCCAATTGCTAGGCAACTCTACTGCCCACTGCCTGCTATCCTTGCTGGCCTGAGCCAGCTCACAGCCACCTGGTATATCTTCTCTTCTCATGCACATACTTCATTGTCCCACTGGACTTCCCTTAAAAAACCCAAGTTCAAAAATGAAATTATTAAGAATTCAAGATGGCAAAGGCAGAGCATTAAACGAAGTGCTTGGCCCATGAGTGCAGGCCTCCCCCCACTTCCCCTTTGTTCTATTCTGAATCTTTTCTTCTCCTTCAAATCTCCTTGTTAGTTAGGTAGATACACTTGACTGTGAACCACAGCTATACTGAGCACTTTGTAAAACATTATCTAGTTCAGGCTTGGCACCTGTTGCTTAGTGGTTAGGGAGCCAGCCACATGTACCGGGGCTGGTGGGTTCAAACCTAGCCTGGGCCTGCCAAACGACAATGACAACAAAAACAACAGCAGGGTATTGTGGCAGGCTCCTGTAGTCCGAGCAACTTGGGAGGCTGATGTAAGAGAATTGCTAAGCCCAAGAGTCTGAGGTTGCTGTGAGCTGTGACACCATGGCACTCCAGAATAACATAGTGAGACTCCGTTTCAAAAAAAAACAAGGGCGGTGCCTGTGGCTCAGTGAGTAGGGTGCCAGCCCCATATAACGGAGGTGGCAGATTCAAACCCAGCCCTGGCCAAAAAAAAAAAAAACCTAACAAAACAATATCTAGTTCAGTTCTCTTACTACCTGTGATAGAGGCATTAAGATGCTCCCATTTTGGCAGCACCTATGGCTCATCAAGTGGGGCACCGGCCACATATACCAAAGGTGGAGGGTTCAAACCCAGCCTTGTCCAAACTGCAAAACAGAAAAATAGCCAGGCGTTGTGGCGGGCGCCTGTGGTCCCAGCTACTCAAGAGGCTGAGGCAAGAGAATAGCCTAAGCCCAGGAGTTGGAGGTTGCTGTGAGCTGTGTGACGCCACTGGGCGATAAAGTGAGACTCTGTCTCTACAAAAAAAAAAAAAAAAAAAAAAGATGCTCTCATTTTGTGGACAAGGAGCTGGACCAGAAAGAAGGGGCACACCTAGCAGGGCACACTGCGGCAGGGTCTAGCTTGAACTTCAGTGTGTCCAGATTTAAAATTCACACGCTCAGCCACTTTGCTGCCTTTCATTAAACTATTTTTATACATTTTTGGTAACTCACATATTTTAAAACCTATTTTTCTTTTTTTTTGAGACAGAGTCTCACTATGTCACCCTCAGTAGAGTGCTGAGGCATCACAGCCCAGCAACTCCTGGGCTTAAGCAGTTCTCTTGCCTCAGCCTCCCAAGTAGGTGGGACTACGGGTGTCTGCCACACGCCCGGCTATTTTTTTGTTGTAGTTGTCATTGTTGTTTAGCTGGTCCAGGCGGGGTTTGAACCTGCCAACCTTGGTGTATGTGGCCAGCACCCTAACCACTGAGCTACAGGCACCGAGCCTAAAACCTATTTTTTTTTTGGTGGAGACAGAGTCTCACTCTATCACCCTTGGTAGAGTGCTGTGGAGTCACAGCTCACAGCAACCTCCGACTCTTGGGCTTAGGCAATTCTCTTGCCTCAGCCTCCCGAGTAGCTGGGATTACAGGCACCCACCACAACACCCGGCTAATTTTTGATGCAGTTCGGCCGGGGCCGGGTTTGAACCCACCACCCTCAGTATATGGGGCCGGTGCCCTACTCGCTGAGCCATAGACGCTGCCCATAAAAACCTATTTTTTTATTAATGATTTTTTTTGTTTGTTTATTTAGGTATTCCTTCTGTTATAACTTTCTAGAGCTATCAGTATACCACATAGCAAATTCAGTTTGCTCTGGGGATTCAGAATGATTGTAGCAAATAGCTGGTCCACTGGGGGGCACACCTATCTGGTATTGGGTGTTATTATATATATGCATATACCTTCAAGCTTTCCTGTATATTCATAATAAGAGTAAAACAGGCTCAGCGCCTGTAGCTCAAGTGGCTAAGGCACCGGCCATATACACCAGAGCTGGTGGGGTCGAATCCGGCCCGGGCCTGCCAAACAACAACAACTACAACCAAAAAACAGCCAGGCTCTGTGGCGGGCGCCTATAGTCCCAGCTACTTGGGAGGCTGAGGCAAGAGAATGGCTTAAGCCCAGGAGTTGGAGGTTGCTGTGAGCTGTGACACCATGGCACTCTATCCAGGGCAATAGCTTTAGGTTTTGTCTCAAAAATAAATAAATAAATAAAAATAAGAGTAAACCAATAACACAATTTTGACAAGTTGTCTAGTTTGGGTTACCTTTTTTTATAACCTTCATCATGTCTTACACCTAAGATTGAAGAAGGAAGGTGAAAAACTCCAAAGAAGAATCAGTAATGGGTCACGAACTGCTGGTGCTCATCCTTAAGCTTCTATCACGTGTAGACCACACAGCTCCTGGTATGTGACTGGGGCAGGACTGTAGTCTGTTAAAACCTATTTTTTATGTGAAAAGTCCTCCAGCTGTGCATGTTTTTGGATCAGCAAAGTCTTCAGCTTTAATTACCCATCTGTTCTCTTTTGTGCTTACCCAGAGCTGGGGTCTTCCCAAACACCCTGTCCCAATTATGTGACCTAGAAATGCTACTTCAAATGTTTTAAAGATCTTGGACAAAATGGAATAAGTTTTTTTTTTTTCTTTCTTAAAGAGATATAGTCTGTCTCTGTCACCTAGGATGGAGTACAGTGATGTGGACAAAGCTCACTGAAGCCTTGAACTCCTGGGCTCAATCGATCTTACTGCATCAGCCTCCTCAGTAGCTGGCCACCTGCCCACCTTCCTCAAGCCTTTTCAAAAGTCTGAAGGCTTTTCAAAAGTTGCATCAGGCCATGCACACTGGGAGGCTGAGGCGTGCAGATTGCTTGAGCTCAGGCATTTGTGACCACCCTGTGAATGAGTGAGACTTGTGTCTCTACTAAAATTAGAAAAACTAGCCAGGGGTCATGGTGGGCACCTGTAGTCCCAGCTACTTGGGAGGCTGAGGCAAGAGGATAACTTGACCCCAAGAGACTGAGACTGCTGTGAGCTATGATGCCATGGCACTCTACCCAGGGTGACAGAATGAGACTTGGTCTCAAAAAAGAAAAAAAAAGTTGCATCCATTGGGATTGGCTGAGCCCTCAGTGTCAACATGGTAGACTCCCATGCGCATCCTTGGGCCTCCTCCATTTATACTTGCTTCCTTGGTAGCTCATCTGACCTCAGGGGTTTAAGTATCCTCTATATACTAATCCCTCTCCAGTGTACACCCCAGCTTGGGTCACTTGTACATGTATATCCAACTGCCTTTACTCTCAGGCACCTGACCAACATTTCTGTTTATCAAAGCCCCAGGGATCTGTCCTGCTGCTTCTTCCATCCCATGTCCTTCACTCTCCCCCTTTCTCCAGCCACACTAGCTTCCTTGCTGGTTCTAGAACATACCTAGCACATCCCTGCCTCAGGGCCTTTGAACCTACTGTAGCTTCTGCCTGAAATACTCTCTCTGTTCCCTCCCTGCCTCCCATTGTAAGGAAAAATCCCTGGTCCTCCTTTTAAAACATGCAGCCCCACTCCACTTTATCTTCTTCCCTAACATTTGTCAGCACCTACCTATGTTTACTTGTTGATTTCTTTGTTGTCTGTCTCTCCTCCCTGAATGTAAGACCCATGACAAAAGGGATTTTGTCACTGCTCTGTAATAAATGAAAAAATATCTGGTATATGGTGGGTGCTTAATTGAGGATTGCTGAATTAATACATGAGTCTTCCCACCAAACCTCCTCCCGTCCCTGTGTTCACCATCCTAGATTTGTCCCTCGCTTCAAAAATCTATGCATCTTCCAGATTTTGTTGACTCAACTTCCTAAGTATTTTCCAAACCTTTTCATCCTTTTTCACTATCACTTTTGCTCCTGCCTGGGTTCTCCCTGTCCATAGCAGACGCCTGCGATGCACACGGTAATATGCTGTGTTTTGCACATTTTTAATGTCTCAGTGTCCCCTCCAATCCCAGGGCCTGACCTGACCCTCCTCTAGTACTCTGTCCCAGCAGATTCTCCACCACCGACCGCTGGCCTGGGTCTGGAGCCTGGAGCTATCTGCAGCTCCCCTCTCTTCTAGTCCAATGCCAGAATCTTTCTACTTGACCTATTTGGATATTTTTGAAAACTGTCCATTTACTTCCATTCTCATGGTTACCATCCCCTCTTTGGGTTTTTCCCATAGCCTCCTAAGACAGGTCTTTCTACCTCCCATCTGGCCCAGGGTGATCTTCCTAAAACATAATATGATCATGTGACTCCACCACTTAAATGAATCCCTACCCTTACACGACAAAGCCAGTTATTTCTGGTGCCCTCCCTGGCTTGTTGTCCCCAGATCTCGCTACACTCAACTTCTACTACTACCTAGCACCCACCCCCTGTAACCCTCATGCTCTAGTCTGTGGCTTGAAATTCCCTTCCTACCTTCTCTGCCTGCTGGATTCCTCTGCCCTCCTAGACCCAGCTGGAAGGTCACCGCCCCTGTGAAGCCTTCCCTGAATCCCCCAGAAGAATGAATTTCACCCCCTACCCTATGTTCCTGGCTCTAGCTCAGAGCTCATTCCAGCTCTGATGAGCAAGGACACTTTAGCTAAGACAAAAACAGGCCAAAAGCAGTTTGGGGCCTCACCTTAATAGTGAGGTCTCCAAAGCACCTTCTGTGTATCTGGAACTGTTGCCAGCAAGCCAAGGTCAAATGGTAGAAGCATATGGCAATGAGGAGGGGAAAACAGGTGTGGGAAATGGATGAGAACCCACATATTTGGAGCACATCATATGTTCCTGTGCTAAAGGCTTTGAAGGTATTACTTTATTAAATCCCCGTAACATCCCTGGGATGCAGGGATTTTAAAAACAATAACACTGTGTATAAGATTTATGGAACCAATAAAGGAGCATTTCAAAGCAGTGGGAGAAAGAATAGATTATTCAATAAATGAATTTAACATAGGATTGGCTATGTATTTGGAAACTATCAAGTTGGAGTCTTTACACTGTATGAAAGATTATCACTGAAGTGAATATGAACATGAACTTGGGATAGGAAAGATCTTTCTTGGTGCAATACAAAATGCACAAACTATAAAGGAAAATACCAAGAGAAGGAGGTGGAGGCAGGAGGGATCTCTTGAGTCCAGGAGTTCAAGTCTAACCTGAGCAACATAGTGAGACTCCATCTCTGAACAAAAAGTTTAAATATTTAGTATGGTAAAAAATAAAGGATAGGCTCAGCGCCTGTGGCTCAATGGGCTAAGGCGCCAGCTACATACACCTGCGCTGGCGGGTTCGGATCCAGTCTGGGCCCGCCAAACAACAATGACGGTTACAACCAAAAAATGGCCGGGCGTTGTGGCAGGCACCTGTAGTCCCAGCTACTTGGGAGGTGGAGGCAGGAGACTCGCTTGAGCCCAGGAATTGGAGGTTGCTGTGAGCTGTGAGGCCATGACACTTTACCCAGGGTGACAGCTTGAGGCTCTGTCTCAAAAATAAATAAATAAATAAAGGATAAATAAAATAAAAACTTGGGAAAAATATTTCCAACATGTTAGCAGACAGAAACATAAATGCATCATGGAAACAGACAACTTACATAGGAAGAAATGTAAGTGGGCCAATATATGTATCCAAAAAAGTTCAATTTCCTTAGTAACCAGAGAAATGTAAATTAAATTGAATGAGGAACCATTTTACCACATTATCAAATGTCCATCTTTTTTTTGAGACAGAGTCTCATTATATCACCCTTGGTAGAGTGCTGTGCTGTCACAGCTCACAGCAACCTCAAACTCTTGGGCTTAAGTGATTTTTTTGCCTCAGCCTCCCAAGTATCTGGGACTACAGGCCCCTGACCCAACGCCCAGCTATTTTTTTGTTGAAGTTGACATTGTTGTTTAGCTGGCCTGGGTAGAGTTCGAACTTGCCACCCTCAGAGTATTGGCTGGCGCCATAAACCACTGTGCTATAGGAGCTGAGCCTCAAATGTCCATCTTAAAGAAACGATCTGATCATGGGATGGGATGGCAGAATGCATCTTAAAGCCACCAAAAGCTAGAAGCCGCCATTTTGAAGGTTACAGACAGCTTTTACATTCAAGTGCAGGAAAAGGAATTTGTTTTCAGAGAAGACACTCCCTCTGTTCTAGAAAACCCACCTTGGTGGCCCCTCCTGGTCAGGCACCTGTGAAGAGCCTCCTGGGAAAGCCCCCAAACAGCTCCTTTTAACTAAGATGTGAAATATTCTGTGTAGTTGTGTAAACTGGGTCTATTGAAGAATAAAACTTTTTTTTTTTTTTGAGACGGAGTCTCACTTTGTCACCCTTGGTAGAGTGTCATGGCATCATAGCTCACAGCAACCTCAAACTCTTGGGCTTAGGTGAGTCTCTTGCCTCAGCTACTCAGTAGCTGGGACTACAGGCGCCAGCCACAGCACCTGACTATTTTTTTTAGAGACTGGGTCTTGCTCTTGCTCAAGCTAGTCTTGAACTCCTGAGCTCAAGAAATTCACCCACCTTGTCCTCTCGGAGTGCTAGGATTACAGGTGCAAGTCACTTCACTGGCTTTTCTTATTTTTTTTTTTCTTTGCTTTTTGTTGTTGCTGCTGCTGTTGAGACACAGTCCCACCCTATGCCCTGAGCAGAGTGCAATGGCATCATAGCTCACTGCAACTTCAGACTCGGGTTGTGGGCATCCCACTGCCTCAGCCTCCGGAAGCCGCTGTGATTACAGGCACTCACTGTGGCTCCTGGCTGGGTTTTTCCTTTTTTGTTTTTTCAAATGTTTTATTTTTAGTGTTTCAAAACGTTTTAATACCACAAAGATATAAAATAATATATATTAGTTGAATCTGGATTTAATTTAGAATCAAGATATTTACTTATGTACACGTTTTTCCATTTTTTTCATGAGTTGGGGGTCTCACTCTCACTCAGGCAAGTCACAAACTCCTGAGCTCAAGCACTTCTCCCTCCTCAGCCTCCCACAGTGCTGGGATTACAGGCGCCAGCCACCACGCCCGGCCTCACCTGGCCTTTCTTTATTTTATTATTTATTTATTTATTTATTTGAGACAGAGCCTCAAGCTGTCACCCTGGATAGAGTGCCGTGCTATCACAGCTCACAGCAACCTCCAATTCCTGGGCTCAAGCGAGTCTCCTGCATCCGCCTCCCAAGTAGCTGGGACTACAGGCGCTCGCCACAACACTCGGCCATTTTTTGTTTGCAACCGTCATTGTTGTTTGGTGGCCCGGGCTGGATTCGAACCTGCCAGCTCAGGTGTACGTGGCTGGTGCCTTAGCCTGAGCGCCGAGCCTCACCTGGCCTTTCTAATCGGTTTTCTTGACGTAGCATTTCTGTACAATAGGATTCAGCTCTTTTAAGTGTACAATTTGATGAGTTCTGACAAACACTTATGTTTGGGTAACGACCACCGTAATCAAGCCATCAATGGTTACATCACCACAAAAAATATCCTTGGGTCCCTTTGCCACCCTCATCCCATAATCACTGCTTTCATTTACACAGCTGCTTATTGAGTGCCTACTGTGTGCTAAATACAGGGATTCAGAGCTAAGGAAAACCTAATCCCTGCTTTCAATTAGAAGTGCACATAGAAATTGGGGGTGGCATTTCTGGAAATTATCCAAAAGGAATAATTCAAGACAAGAAAAAAGCTGCAAAGGGCTCGGCGCCTGTGACTCAATGCGCTAAGGCGCCAGCCACGGACACCTGAGCTTGCGGGTTCAAATCCAGCCTGGGCCTGCCAAACAACAATGACGGCTGCAGCCAAAAAATGGCCAGGCGTTGTGGCGGGCGCCTGTAGTCCCAGCTACTTGGGAGGCGGAGGCAAGAGACTTGCTTGAACCCAGGAATTGGAGGTTGCTGTGAGCTGTGATGCCATTGCACTCTATCCAGGGTGAAAGCTTGAGGCTCTGTCTCAAAAAAAAATAAAAACCCTGCAAAGATGCCTTAGCCTCTCACCTTCACCTATAGTCCATCCTGTGCCCAGGTGTGCGAGTGATCACTCTCAAATCTAGATCTGATCATGTCCTTCCCCTGCTGCCTGGGAGGATGACATGGTTCACAAAGCACTGTTGGTCCAGCATCCGCCCCCTGCTCTAGCCATGGCCCAGCCTCATCCACACTCAAACCAGCCAGCCCATCACTTCTGAAGCTTCACCCGCTGTACTTCATCAACAGCTCTTGGCTCTTGCCAGCACCTCTGCCAGGAACACCCATCCCCTCCATCTTCCACAGCCACCTCCTTTGCATCCTTCAGACTACAGCTAAGCTGTCACCTCCTCTGGGAAGCCTTCACTGATTTCCTAAGGCAGAAGTAGGTGGCCCTCTCTGAGCACTTGCCATACTGCTCTGACAGGACCTATTTCTTGTCCGTTTCCCTGCTGGACTGTGAGCTCACTGAGGGGAGGGATTGTGTTTACTTTGCCATTTTTTTCAAATATGATGTATATCCAGAAAAGAGAGAGAATGGCACGTGAAGCCCCATATACACTTCATCCCTGACTCTACAGTGGTCAAGATTTTGTTCCATTGGCTCCATCTCTCTCCCCCTTTTTTAAACGTATAAATATAGGTTTTATTAATAATGGGTGAAATCCTGCAAATACAACTGGCACCTCTTTGTGATGAGAAGAATCTGTGGTAGGGTGAAGGCCGTACAGAGGGATGTGTATAGGAACAAGGCAGGAAAAGAGTCCTAGGGGAGGGGAAATCAGAAGTAGAATGAGCCTAGACCCACAAAAAAAGCCACACACGCTCTGGGTGTGTCTGCCACCAGGTACCCAGGGCATGCTGTTCTGATGGCCAGGGGCCACCTGCTGATAGAAAAGGAAGGAGGGACATGGGCCAGAGTTTTATTTATTTATTTATTTATTTTGAGACAAGAGTCTCACTTTGTCACCCTCAGTAGAGTGCTGTTGTGCTTTTTCCCTTTGCTAAAGTATTATAAAAGCAATCTGCAAACCAGAGTTGCGGCCATGGCTATTCCTAAGGCCAAACAAAGGATTGATCAGAATCTCCTGACTCTGTGGGGAGCTGCTGGAGGTACAGACCTTATGACAAGGGTGGTTTTGAACTTCTATGCAAAGCCTTTCTCTGTTCTCAGAAGGTGGCCTGAAGTGCTAAAGGGTATTTATTCTGCCTAGTGTCTGCGGTTCAGTTCGGAAAGAGCATGGTGCAGTTATCTGATGTCTGGGTCACGTGCACATTTCACTGTACATTGGGGACTTTTGTCCACGTCAGGCAGCCCCCCCATCTGGTTGTTCATGATACAGCCCGAAGCTAGCTCTGGTTGTTTGAATGTTATCAAGGCCAGTAGTTGCAGCATCTTTGTTCCTGTGACAGAAGCACATCTTGAATGGACTGCAAACCCCTGCGTGACACAGGCAATTGTTCTGGGTAACACAGGATCCATTTTACAGCTCGGTTTCCAGGCATGTGGATCCAGGAGGCGAAGTGGGCTTGTCCACAGTAGACTTCCTCATATCCATGCCTCAGCCCCTGGGAGCTCAGTGCCCTGCAAACAGAAGGCACTGATGCAATGCTTGCTCTCCCAAGTGCCACGCTGAGCCTAGCAGTCTCCTCCTCCTCCTTGGAAAACCAGACTCCCTGGCATTTGGAGGAACAGCCTGCCATAGAACACTGTTTAGGGAGTTCAGCGTGGGAAGAGGGGTGAACAGAGTCCAGAAGCCTCCAATCTTAGTCCCAGGTCCCCTCTAACTCACTTGGAGACCTTGGGATGGCCTGTACCTCAGCTCATTTACCAATGTGTTCATTGATCTCTGTCTGACTCTTTAACCAATTTGATGATGCAAACATTTGCCAAGAAGCTTCTTTTAGAGCTTGTGAGGAAACCCAGAGCTGAATCACCATAGTTCCTGCCCTTGGGAAGTTTGCTACAAATAACAGGAATGGTTTTAAATGGCAAAAAGGGACTGAGGCAGTTATTCTTGGGGTGAGAATCAAAAAAATTTCCTGAAAGGGGATTTCATTAAATACAAGCCTTGAAGACTTTAGAAGTTCACTGGGTAATCCAGCATGGGAAAGGCTTCGGGCAGAGGAACAGCTTCTTCAAAGGTGGAGGCAGGAGGCTATGTGGCTGTTTGGGGAATGTAGTTCCCTGGAGGCAGAGCTATGAAGGGATACAGAGGGTCTGCTTATCTCACAGGGGTGCCAGGGAAGGCCTGGAATAGGATAAGCTGAGTTCAAGCCCTGGCGTTATTTGTTGGGTGACTTGCTGAATTGGACTTTCCTGCCTTAAAAAAGAACAATTATGACACCTATCTTACAAGGTTAGAGTGAGAAATAAGTGTATGGATGAAAAAGCATCCAGCAGTGCCTGATCTATGTGTATTTACTATCTTAGAAAACTGAAATTATATCAGAACGTAGCAAACATCAAAGCCTACCACAGCTCAGACCTTCCCTTGATTCTCCTTTAATCCTTGCAGGCGTCTGTTAAGCAGCTTGTCATTCCCATATTACAGAGGAGAACCCTGAGGCTCAAGGAGGGTGGGTGGCTTGTCCAAGGTCACACAGATGACAGGAGCTGGGATTAGGGTGGAGGTGGGTTGGGTTTCCAGCCTTGATTCATTTCAGACTCTTTCGAGCCTGCCCCTCCCAGCGCATGGCAGAGACTGCTCACAGCCTGCTGGTATCTATTTCCCACCCCTTCTTCAGCAACAAAACCCATTTGTAGTTGGGCACATTATAGCTCAATCTAAACCTTCAGTTCCAGACTGTCCTTGCACACATGGCCATGGAGCTGGGTTATAAGCAACGAGATTTAGATAGAAGCAACATGTGGCACTCTTTTCCAGAGGTCTCCTTCAAAGGGAAAGGCAGTTATTGTTTGCAAGTAAATGTTTAATTTTTTTTTAGGTGGGTAGGGGGTGGGACTATAAGTGCCATCTTCCTTCCTTCCTCTTTCCTGCTGGTTGAACTTGAGCAGAATGGCTGGAGCCCAACAAGTCATCTTGGGCCACGTGAAGCTATGTTGGATGCACAGCAAGATAGTGAGCCTCAGGCTCGGCGCCTGTGGCTCAACGGGCTAAGGCACCAGCCATGTACACCTGAGCTGGCGGGTTCGAATCCAGCCCGGGCCCGCTAAACAACAATGATGGCTGCAACCAAAAAATGGCCAGGCGTTGTGGTGGGCGCCTTTAGTCCAAGCTAATTGGAAGGCAGTGGCAGGAGACTCGCTTGAGCCCAGGCATTGGAGATTGCTGTGAGCTGTGATGGCACAGCACTCTATCCAGGGTGACAGCTTGAGGCTCTGTCTCAAAAAAAAAAAAAAAAAAAAAGATAGTGAGCCTCAGACTGTTTCCCCCAATTCTTTTTGAATCATTAGCTCTTCTCTATTAAGCCTTCCCTTCTTGCTGGGTGCAGTGGCTCACATCTGTAATCCTAGCACTTTGGAAGGCCAAGGTAGGAGGATCACTTGAGCTCAGGAGTTCAAGACCAGCCTGGGCAACATAGTGAGATCCTGGCTCAAAAAAAGAAGGAAGGACTAACGCTGCAATTTCTGCTTTCTGCTCAGCATGTCGGCCGAGGGAAAGGTGGGAAGGGCCTGGGTAAGGGGGGGCGCTAAGCACCACTGCCATCATAAGGTCTTGTGGGACAATATCCAGGGTATTACAAGCCTGCCATTCATCACCTTGTTCATCGTGGAGGTGTCAAGCGCATTTCTGGCCTTATCTATGAGGAGACTTGGTGCGTGTTAAAAATGTTTCTAGAAGGGGGGCTCCTGTGGCTCAGCGAATAGGGCGCCCGCCCCATATACCGAAGGTGGCGGGTTCAAGCCCGGCCTCGGCCGAACTGCAAAACAAAAAAATAGCCAGGTGCTGTGACGGGCGCCTGTAGTCCCAGCTACTAGGGAGGCTGAGGCAAGAGAATCACTTAAGCCCAAGAGCTGGAGGTTGCTGTGAGCAGTGTGACGCCATGGCACTCTACCCAGGGCGATAAAGTTAGACTCTGTCTCTACAAAAAAAAAAAAAAAAGACTGCATAGTATTCCATGGTATATATGTACCACAATTTATTAATCCATTTGTGGATCCATGGGCACTTGGGCTTCTTCCGTGACTTAGCAATTATGACTTGGGCTGCAATAAACATTCTGGTACATGTATCTTTGTTATAATGTGATTTTTGGTCTTCTGGCTATATACCAAGTATAGGAATATCATATCATTTTTAGGCAAGACACTACCTTCAACATTTTCATGTATTAAAACATAATATAGTGGTAAAGATGGGACCCTTGACATTTGTAAAGATCTTACTACCATGCCATGTAATTTAATTTGCCTTTATTACTTGGCAATAAAAAATGGCTAACAAATTTGTGTCCCTTAAGTAGAGTTAAGCAACAATACAAACCACAGATATAAGAATGATAGGCAGTTGGCTAGGCTAACTCACTAGCTTTGTGACCTACACACCAAACATTCCATCTCCTAAAATGAGAAGGTTCTAATTTATTCATCAGCATAATCATTAGTGACAATATGTATTTTGTGGACTTCCAGGTTCTCCCTTGAATAGGGAAACCTTAAGTGTAAATTCTTTTTTTTTCTTTTTTTGTAAGACAGAATTTATTCACAGAAAACATTAAGGCTCCTGGTAGATTAAGTATAAATTCTAAGTCAGCCCAGATGCAGTGGCTCACAGATGTAATCCTAGCACTCTGGGAGACTGAGGTGGGAGGATTGCTTGAGGTCAGAAGTTTAGTACTAGCCTGAGCAACAGCAAAACCCTCATCTTTACAAAAAATAGAAAAGTTAGCCAGGTGTGGTGGCATGTGCTTGTAGTTCCAGCTACCAGGGAGGCTGAGGCAGGAACTTGCTTGAACCCAGAAGTTTACGATTATGGTGAGCTGTGATGACACCACTGCATTCTAGCCAAGGTAAAAGAGCAAGACTCTGTCTCCAAAAAAAAACTAAGCTGAAGGCCTACTGTGTTTTCTGCTCTCTAATTCTGCCTTTAAGTGATACTCTCGAGGTAAACTGAGATAAGTCTTGTGAAGCACCATGAGCCTCTTATGGTTACAATGGTTATTTGGTTTAGTTGGGTCTGTTTCCTTTTTTGAGTGGTAAAAGAGGTACTAACCTTCTGGCTTTCTACTAGTTTACCATTTTCAGCAGAAGATTCTGCACACATTCAAGACCATTATACACTCCTGGAACGTCAGATCATTATTGAGGTTAGACTCCTGATCTCTACATTTTCTGCTCCAGTACCTAGTTCAGTCATTCAGCATCTAGGACAGCAGTTCTCAACCTGTGGGTTGCGACTCACAGGAACTGTATTAAAGGATTAATTAGAAGGTTGTATTAATTTGTATTAATTAGGAAGGTTGAAAACCAGTGATCTAGGAGATCTGTATACCTTGGACATTTATGTCATCTTCTGTTAGTCTCTAGAAGCCTTTCATTTTCCCCCTCTACATGGTAACCTTCTTCCTTTGTTTTTGAGCATCCTTATTTTTCTTACCTGCTGTTAACTTGGAAGTATTTCTTCTTCATCTGAAATCTCCAATGTTATCATTTCTCCAGTCTTTCTCTAGCAAAGTTGTATCCATGATCATTTTATGGATTTTAAACTCCCCTGGGATATCCTAGGCAATTTCTTTCTTGTTCTCTTCTTTGCATCATTCCTAGGGTGGGAAATACACTTGCTGTAGGATTAAAGACTTTTCTCCTGCCTTTACTCCATGGACATTGTTTTTTTGTTTGTTTTTTTTTTGTTTGTTTGTTTTTGGCTGGGCTTACTCCACCACAGGCAAATGATCGACATCTAGAATCAGCAGGACAGACTGAGATCTTCCGAAAGCACCCGCGTAAAGCTTCCATCCTCAACATGCCACTGGTGACGACGCTTTTCTATTCCTGCTTCTATCACTACACGGAGGCTGAGGTACAGACAGATATGAAAGACAGACCCCACAAGCTGTCATCACATAGGTCAAGTCTAACACTATGATGTATTCTATTAATAATGGGTATATATAATTCTCAGAAATCCACTCGGAAACTTTTCACCTTAGCAAGGGTGAGCCAAGAGGGAAAAAGGTTTGTAAGAGTTTGTGTGGCTTCAAGTGAGCTGGTGTACTTGCATAGCATGTCTGTTCCTGGTGCTGCTCACAGTCTGTTCAGAAGTCCATAATTTTAAATGCATTGGCATGCTGTAGAGAAGAGGAGCAGTGTGTCAGGAAGCTGCAAATACTTAAAAAAAATTATTTTTGAAGAATTTGTATTTAATGATCACAGATAGACATTTCCCCCCTTATTTGGATTAGCAGAAAATGGAAAAACCACCATGCTTATTAATCTAATTACAGATAACCCAAATTGTGATACTTGATTATTTCCCATGGAGCTTTTCCCTTAAATTAATTTTTCTCCCTTAAATGGGAGATTGGGTGGCGTTTAGGAAAGTCATTAGCACTAAAGTGCCTTCTCCACTTCCATCCTAGGGAACATTCAGCAGTCCCATCAACTTGAAGAAGACATTTAAGGTAGATATAAATTGGTTAGTGTTTTATAAAAGTGGTGTCAGGTTAACTGTATTGAGTTGGTGTTGCTTTGTAACAGTCTTTACAGTCTTTTGATATCCAAGGTTAAAGGTAAACAGAAGTATGTGGGAAGTAAGAGAAGACTTTAACTACATGGCCTATAGCTTGCTGGGACTTGGGAATTAAGGGTTTTTGATGACGTGGAAAAATTCACTGATGTTTGAGAAGCAAAATCAATACCAAAGAATATTTATGCCCATCTTTTCTAAAATTCCGAGGTGCCTCAATTGATATATTTCTACTTCCTCTTAATTTCTCTTGATTTGCTTTCTAGATTCCAGACAAACAGTATGTACTGACAGCCCTGGCTGCTCGTGCCAAGCTTCGAGCCTGGAATGATGTAGATGCCCTCTTCACCACAAAGGTAGGTGCTCTGTTTTGTACCATGAGTTCTTGGGAGAAAGAAATGTCGTATCATGTTATAAATTCTAGTTACTGCTTTACATTATTCTTTCCACTTTTTATTTTCCAAAATATTAAAGCCGAAGAAAAGTTGAAGTAAGGCTAGGTGCAGTGGTTCATGCCTGCAATCCTAGCCCTTTGGGTGACTAAGGCAAATGGATTACTTGAGCTCACGAATTTAAGATCAGCTGAGCAAAAGAGAGACCCCCTCTCTACTAAAAACAGAAAAAAAAAAAAAATAGCCAAGTGTTGTGATGGGTGCTTGTAGTCCCAGCAACTCGAGAAGCTGAGGCAAGAGGATTACTTTAGCTCACAAATTCAAGACCAGCTGAGCAAGAGAGAGACCCCTTCTCTACTAAAAACAGAAAAAAAAAAAAAATAGCCAAGTGTTGTGGTAGGTAGTTGTAGTCCCAGCAACTCGAGAAGCTAAGGCAAGAGGATTACTTAAGCAAGTTTGATGTTGCTGTGAGCTATGATGATGCCACAGCACTCTGCCAAGGGTGACAGAGTAAGACTCTGTATCAAAAATAAAAATACCCAAAAGAATAGTATAATGAACATTAATAGTCTTCATTATAAGTTACTAACTTATTAACCTCATTGCCATACTGGCTTGCTCTTTTAATATACAGATGGATTTTTTTTTTCTGGACCATTTGAAAGTATGTTGCAGACATAATGACACTTCTCCCTTAAATACTTAAGCATTTATGTCCATCCTAAATGATAATTTTATTATTCTCAAGAAAGTTTACGTTAATACAATTTATCATATGTGTATATATCTCTCCATATTTAAATCAGTTTTTTTATAGTTCTTTTGTTTTTAACATTCCTTTTCTATTAGGATCCAATCAAGGACCTTGCCTTAAATTTGGTTGTCATGTCTCTACTGGTTTACATTAGACAAAAATTAATTTTTATTGTATAATTTAAGGTTTACAACATGTTTTGCTATTGGTGTCTAGCCAATTAGCATCCATCATATCACACAGCTACCCATTTTTCAAATTTCCAGGATAGAATACAATATTTTTACTTAAGTACTCATGCTAGTTTATCTATTCTACACAACTGTAACTTTGTACTCTTTGACTTACATTCCTCTTGTCCCTAGAAACTATGGAAACTATTTTTCTTTTTATGTGTTGAGATTGTTTTTTAGATCTCACATGTGAGATCATACAATATCTTTCTTTGTCTGGTTCATTTCACTTAGCATAATATCCTCCAGATTCCTATTTTTGCAAATGACAGAACAGAATTTCCTTCTTTTTTCAGGCTGAATAATATTCCTTTATGGGTGTGTGTGTGTATATATATAATATGGGTGTGTGTATGATATATATATCATACATGAGGGGACACTTAGATTGTTTCCCTATCTTGGCTATTGTGAATAATGCTACAGTGAACAGGGAAATGCACACATCTTTATGAGGTGGTGATTTCATATTCTTTGGGTACTTACCCAGCAGAGGAATTGCTGGGTCATATGATAGTTCTATTTACAATTTTTTTTTTTTTCATTTTTGGCTGGGGCCAGGCTTGAACCCACCATCCCCGGCATATGGGGCTGGTGCCCTCCTCCTTGAGCCACAGGCACCGCCCTATTTACAATTGTTTAAGAACCTCAACACTGTTTTCCATAATGGTTCCACCAGTTATATTCCTATCAGCAGTGTACAAGGCTTCCCTTTTCTCTATAGCCTCACAAACACTTGTTATCTTTTGTCCTTTTTTTAAGATAGTCTCATTTTGTCACCCTTGGTAGAGTACCATGGTGTCAGATATCTCATAGCAACCTCAAACTTTTGGGCTTCAGCAGTCCTCTCACCTCAGCCCCCCAAGTAGCTGGGACTCCAGGCACCTATCATGCCTCCTGGCTTTTTTTTTTTTTGGTGGAGGGGGCAGAGACAGAATCTCATTTTGTCGCCCTGTGTAGAGTGCCATGGTATCCTACCTCACAGGAACCTCAAACTCTTGGGCTCAAGTGATCTTCTTGCCCCTGAGCTCAAGCAGTCTACCTGCCTCAGCCTCCCAGAGTACTAGGATTACAGGCATGAGCTACCCTGCCTAATTGTCTTTTGTCTTTTTTTTTTTGCAGTTTTTGGCCAGGCCAGGTTTGAACCTGCCACCTCCAGTATATGGGGCCGGTGCCCTAATCCTTGAGCCACAGGCGCCACCCTGTCTTTTGTCTTTTTTTTTTGAGACAGAGCCTCAAGCTGTCACCCTGGGTAGAGTGCTGTGACATCACCGCTCACAGCAACGTCCAATTCCTGGGCTCAAGCGAGTCTCTTGCCTCCGCCTCCCAAGTAGCTGGGACTACAGGCGCACGCCACAACACACAGCCATTTTTTGGTTGCACCTGTCATTGTTGTTTGGGGGGTCTGGGCTGGATTCAAACCCACTAGCTCAGGTGTATGTGGCTGGCACTGAGCCTTTCTTTTGTCTTTTTAAAAAAATTAATTTTATTGAAAAAAAATTAATTTTATGGGGATACCAAGGCAGGAGGGGATAATCACTGCAGGTCAAGGTTTGAGACAAGCCAGAGCAAGAATGAGATGGAGTCTCTACTAAAAATAGAAAAAAATTAGCCAGGCATCATGGCAAGCACCTATAGTTGCACTACTTGGAAGGCTGAGGCAGGAGGGGCATTTGAATCCAGGAGTTTGAGTTTCCAGTGAACTATGATGAGCCACTACACTCTTGCTGTGGTGACAAAGGAAGACTCTGTCTCTAAATAAGTAAACTGCATTGTACATATTTGAGGTATACAGCCCAATGTTATGAGATACATATAAATAGTGAAATGATTATAGTAATGAAGCAAATTAACAAATCAATCATTTAACTTAGTTATCTTTATTTTCAATGTTACAAAAGCAGCTACAATTTTGTTTAGCATAACTCCTGATTACAGTACAATATTAACTACCTTCCTTGTGTTGTGCATTAGGCCTCTAGACTTATTCATTACAATTCATTACAGCTATTTGTACATAGGTGCTACTTTGTATTCTTTGACATACATCTCATTTTCTTCCCTCCCAGCTGTTTTAATTATTTTTCTCTTATTTACCCCTTTTTTTTTTTTTTTTTTTTAAGATTCCACATGTAAGTGAGATCATGTAGTATTTTTCTTTCTGTGTCTGGCTTACTGCACTTAGCACAGTGTTCCGGGTTCATCCATATTATGGTAAATAGGTTCTCCTTTTTTTTAAAGGCTAAATAATGTTTTATTGTATATAACATATATATACACCATAGTTCCTTCATCCATTTGTCTGTTAGTGGACGTATCATTTCTTGGCTATCATGAATAATGCTGCAGTGAATGTGGGAATGCAGATATTTTTATGAAGTTGTAATTTTGGGGGTTTTGGGGTGTACTCCGAAAAGAGGGATTGCTGAGTCATATGGTAATTCTTTACTTAATACTTTTGAAACTTCCACATTGTTTTCATAGTAGCCACACCAATCTATATTTCCATCAACAGTGTACAGGGTGCCCCTTTTTTCTATGCTACCATTAACACTTATCACTTACTTGCCTTATTGATAATAGATGTGAGGTGGTAGCTCATAATGGTTTTGATTTGCATTTCCCTGATGAGTAGTGATGTTGAGCTCCTTTTCATATACCTGTTGGCCATTTTTATGTCTTCTTTGGACAGATGTCTATTCCAGTCCTTCCTTTGCCCATTTTTAAATTGAGTTATTTTTCTGCTGTTGAGTTATGTGACTTCTTTATAAATTTTAGATATTAACACCTTATCATATACATGGTTTGCAATATCTCCTTCTAATCCATTGGCTGTTTTTTCATTTTGATTGCTTTTGGTGTTATATCCAAAAAATCATTGCCAAGGCCAATATCAAGGGGCTTTTCGTCTGTGTTTTCTTTTAGAGTTTTATGATTTCATGTCTTATACTTGAGTCTTTTACCCTTTGGAAGTTCATTTTTGTGTATGATGTAAGATAAAGGTCTAATTTTATTCTTTTGCATATGAAAATCCAGTTTTCCCAGCACCATTATTAAGAAACTGCCCTTTCCCTATCCTGTCTTCATTGTGCCCTTGTCAAAAATTCGTTGACTATACATTATTGGGTTTATTTATGGGCTCTCTATTCTGTTCCACTGGTTTCTGTATCTGTTTTTATGCCAGTACCATACTGTTTTAATTATTATGGCTTTGTAGTATAATTTGAAATCAGGAAATGTGATGCTTCCTACATAATTTTTCTTTAACATTGATTGTTTTGGCTATTCGGAGTCCTTTGTGGTTTCATATGAACTGGTTTACATTTTTTTTTTTTCTGGTTTACATTTTAAATGTCTATTTTTCCATTTTGAGTTTGAAAAAATTCTGTTTTATCCTTCTTGTTAATTAGTTACATTAATTACCTAAGCAGTAATACATGCCTGAACATGTAGCAAAATCAAATACTGTGTGAAAGGATGTAAAGAAAGAAGTTCCTCAGAGAGAGCCTTTCTCTCCCCACTAGAATTCTCTCCCTCTACCAGGAGCCTTAGTGTTTTCTGTATTCTTT
>CAUYON010149262.1:0-15615 GCA_963573935.1 Arctocebus calabarensis
TTGTTGTTGCAGTTTGGCCGGGGCTGGGTTCGAACCTGCCACCCTCAGTATATGGGGCCGGCACTGTACTCACTGAGCCACAGACACTGCCCTCACATCTGGGATATATTTAATCTTATATTTCATGTTGGTAAGAAAATATCTAGAATAATATCAGTAAGCTAATGCCATTCAAACTATGTAACACATCATTAAAATCTCGCTAAGCCTTTCTTTTTTTTTTTTTTTTTTTTTTTTTGGTATTTTTGGCTGGGGCTGGGTTTGAACTCGCCACCTCCAGCATATGGGGCCGGCCCCCTACTCCTTTGAGCCACAGATGCCACCCTAAGCCTTCTTCTATTTGTTCATCTGACCTAGTTCCCATTGTCCATGTATCTGATTAGTTATAGATAAACCAGAATTTAGATTCTAACAAATTAATTAATCTAACAACTTCTTTGTTGTTTCTGTGTGTGATAATAATCTAGATATGGCAAAATACAATCACAGAAAAATAAGAGTAATCGACTACTGCTCTGTACAACACAAGCTCCAAGAATGTTCCTGCTGTAACTTCACAGGGTACTCGAAGGCAAGAGAGAGACATTCACTGCTACTGCTTTCCAGTGAAGTCCAGTCCAAGACCTACCTGGTTCCACAAGTTCCGTGTTTCTGCCTGATCCACACTCAACAGATCTTTCTCTCTGAAATTCTTACACTGTGCACTCTCTGGGGCTTACGCGTTAAAGCTAAAAGAACTTTGGTGGTCGTAACCAAAAACCTCTTTTTACAGATCAAAGGAATCCCAGAGAGGTTAAATAACTTGCCCAACTTTACCCTTCATCTCCAAGTAATGTGTTCTCCAGAGTGGACAAAGTATATATTTTAGTTTTGTCTCTTTGCCTAGGCCAGAGTAATGTAAAATAGAAGGCACTAAATAAATACTTGGTGGTCGATCTCAGAAATAGTAAAAATTCTATCAATATATATTTTAAAAAGCCCACTGTGAACATTATCTAAAAATGGATAAATGTCTTAAGATATATTTACTGGGGGTGAGAGGGAATATATTTACCATTATGTTATAGGTAGATCCAAAAGCTAAATAATCTATACATCTGTATAGGTATCCCCATAATACATTTATCAAATGCTCGTAATATATATGCCACTGAGTCTCACAACAATTCCAAAACATAGCTTGAAATATCATCCCCATTTTACGTACGAAGAAACTGGGGAGACTCAGAATTAAGACTTGCTTCTATTTGGTCAGTAAATAGAAGATATAGGATTCAGCTCATATTTGAGGCCAAATTCATACTTTCCCCTATACCATGACATTTCAGATAATTAAACCTTCTTAAATATGAAAGTCTATACTTCTTAAATTCTGTCATGGGATAGATAAAAGGAAATTAAATGATACTTTTTTCCTTAACATTGTTAAGGATTACAAACACCTGCCCTGCATTTTGATCTACCAGGGCTCAAGGCATACCTGAAACTCTTTCTTGCTCCAAGAGTTTAGTGTAAAGATTGAATATCTGTTCCTGGACTTTGCACACAGATCGCTTAATCTTTTCCCTGCGGGTCACCATGTAAGTGAGGTTCCGAACCTAGAATGTAGAGAATAAAGATTCTAAGTAAGCAAATACATTGACAGTACTTTGGTGCTTTTTATTTTCTTTGCCTGAGTGAAATCAGTCCTACTAGGTCCTACTAGGGCCTTCACAGACATGTGACATCAAAATGTCTTAAACAATTATCCAATCACCTCCTTTATGCAGATAACAAGGATTCTACAAATATCCTTCAGTGTAGGCAGCGACAAAATGTTAGATTGTGGAAGGAACACGTATGCAACTTGTGCAAAAGCCCTGCTTCCTGCACCAAGCCTAGTCCATCCTGGCAGAGACAAGGCCATTGGTGTCCAAGTCAAGACTTCCTACTTGTCAGAAGACTTTGCTTACCATCCATCAGTATCCTCTTCCCATTAATTCTATTGCACGTGGTTTTAGATCAGTTCAGAAGCCACCTCTGCTATACTTTGTCAAGCAACCACGGGGCCAAGGGCCATCAGAGAGGAGGCCTGCAGAGGGCCCACTAGAAAACTAAATGATCACCAAGAATCCAAGTAAACTTATCTTGGCTGGACACTGAACTACGAAATGCCTGGAGAAGTAGGTAGCTCATGTGTTCCTATTAAGTGTCTGAATACCTAGGAAACTTCCTTCCCACTTTGCCAGTGATTCGCTAGGCCAGCATCTCCAGGCCAGCTTTCTGCTACATCATACTTGGAAAACTGGTTTTGCCCTCTTCCTGATTCATTTGTCACAGAAAAGACCCAAGTGCTAAGAGTTCCACTTCTCATCTGATATGCAACTGCTTCGGATCAGTTACACATTCACTAACCCATACCCAGTAATCAATACTCAGATGCATTCCCCATTTTTAAAGCTGCCTGTCACCTCTCAAAACAGAAACAAAACTTAAGGAATTGGTCACTATACCGCGTTAATCCCATAATCTTCAAATCTACTGTTAAACCTGATTAGATTACATGGGCCAGAAAACATGAATGTCAAGTACAACACACTAGATACGCAATTAAATCTTTCTTCAGGAAGATGTGTACAAAACCACCTAAATCAGATTCAGTGGTCAGAATGAAAAGTGACCATGTCATCCCCTTCGGCTCCTATGGTCAATGTCACGCCTACCCAATCCTAAAACTCATGTCTTCCAAGGGCAATCCCCTCCCCTGCCACCTTACTTTTACTATTTTCATAAACTCAACCAAGTGATAATCACCTTACTTTAAATGGAAAAAGAGCTCAAAGGTCATCAACCTTTGGGGCAGGGGGCGGGGAGAGCAATGAATGAGAACAAGTCTAAACAAACCTCTTAAGGACACAAGGTTTTTGGACTCTGGCTGAAGTACAAACACCTCACCTGAGGTCTCTAGGTCCTTCCTGAACCCTAATAACCCCAGATGTAAAGAGGTCAGGGGTTTTATTAAGAGAAACAGAACATGAGTTGACTGGCTTTTACATTTGCACCATGGTATAAGCTTGTGGTTTGAAGCAGGAAAATGATACTACCTGGAGGATCTTCTTATCCCTTAAGACTACTTGTTACAAAAGGAATATATTTTAAAATTAAAGAAATGCATCCCGTCTCCTAGTAAATAACATGCTAGTGTCATTCAGCCTTGATAAGGTAGTCCCTTCTCTGGCAGCTGCACATCCCTAAGCCAAGAAGAAGTGCCTTAGAGGAAACCTAAGCCATGTGGGATCAGAGGTGGCTAACTAACCACTCTCCTTGATACCTACATTCCAGTCAGGGGGGATTAAGAGTGGCAACTCAGACCTACATCTTTGTCGCAGATTCAAACCTTTGGAAAAACATAGAACAGTTTTCACATTAAGACAAGGAATCTGACTTCTGGAAATAGGAAATGGAAACAAATTCTCGGACATCCTAGAAATATACAGGTTGCTATCATATCTAACTCAGAGGTATAGCCGATACTTACATCTCTCTTATTTGAAGTTATCCATGAAAATGGAAAAAAAAAAAAAAAAGTTAAACCAGGGAACATAAACTTTGTATTTTATTCAGGCTTAATTTGTGTAGCTTTGGCCACTTCCCCCAGGAAAGGCCTCACCATGGCTACTAAATGATAAAATCCCACTTCTATTATCCATAAATTCTAATGAGAAATACCTAAAAATATATCCAAAAGCAAAGGCCAGGACTTTTATCTAGAACAAGTCAGCCCCTCACCTAACCACACTTTGGGGTAATGAGCACCCTAAATCTGACCTCCCTATGCACAAGAAGTCCTTGCAGGACTTTAGTCAGCAACCTATCTGTAGAGCTGTTTAACCATTCCTAAAACACATCCTGCTTACCCTGTACACTGCTCAGTCTTCCTCCTCTGCTTCATCTTTTCCCAACTGTGAGTGTGTGTGGTGGTGGTGGTGGGGGGGGCAATAAAAGGTCAACAGGCCCAAATGCATTCTCATACCACCTTACACCTAAGAGTCAATTTCCCCAAAAGCAGAACGTTGGCTCCAAATTTGCATTTTTACCAAGTTTCTGGGTAATATTGAGGCTGATCAGGAACCACACTGAGAATTAATGCCCTAAGGAATCCAAGAATGGTTTTAATAGGTTTTCTTGAATTCTAAAACAGTTTGCAACATCAGAGCTAAACATGCCTTTTGTCAGGGAACAACTGTAGCCTCTATCAGATCTTTTAAAGATGACCACTCCACTGAGTGATTAATAGGGCTGTCCCCTAGGACTTGGCTACTTTCCAAACTAACAGCCAGAGTGCAGAGGTAGCATGTCTTTATCTGAACAAGTACTCATTTGCTGAATTTGCATTTACTGCATCTTTTAGAAGACAATGCTTAGGGGGAAAAGAATCCCACCAGAGAGAAAAGTGCCATCCTTAGCAATTTGATGTGGCCTCCCACATCAGCAAATGTGTCTTCTTAAAAGTTGTGGCCTCCCAAGCCTTCCTGAAATTCATTCCCATCACCTTTCAGATCCACAACTGGTACCCAAGTGTGCAATGCCCCAAGGTGTATGACTGCAGGAAAAAGCAATTACCATAATCATTCAGAGTTATCTACATTTCTAAGGAGAATGACCATATGCCTCAATTATACTCACAGATATTAAATGATTTTTTACTATCTAGTATGAACTGATATTGTGTGAGTTAAACAGAACACTAATGTACTTGAGAAAACAAAATAGAAGTAATTACTGATCTTCTTATCGTCACCCCTGCCCTGGTGAGTTATTAGTCTGATATATTTACTATTTATAATGACAAAGAACTGTGTGACTCTCTGGGGCATGGCAAAGCTTTCAATTTTTTAAAGCCTCCACCTCAAAGGTATACTGGCAAATTTGGGGAAACACATTTTTTTGTTATAATAAACTTGTCTTAAACTGAGACTAAATTCCCTAATATGTTATGCTTTTTTTAAAGTAAATATAAGTAATGCCACGCACACACACAAATCCTTATTTATTCCCTGTTTCTCATACATCATTGGTATCGTTCTATGTAAACAGTGACAGTAATGACTCCAAAAAATATGTTTAGAATTTAATTATAAGTGCATGTTAATCTGAGTAACTTAAGTACAGAAAAGAGTTAGTACACCACAAGCATTTTCTACACTTTTATTTTGTGGTGATTGTGAGACAAACACAGTCCAAACATTAGGCTTCTCATCCTCCCCTCCCAAGAACTATCTGACTCCACAGCTCATGCACCCCAATTACAGTGTTATTGGGTTGGGATAATGGATTCTCACCAGGATTCCAGGTTATCCTTTTGAATCTCTTTCTCATCCCTTAACAAAAATGCCACATATCTGTGTGGTTGAAAGGCAAGGTCTTCGTCACACCACCAGGAGGCGCATGGGAGCAGAAATGCCTCACAAACCAGCTCCCAGCTCCCACCTCCCACCTCCCCTCCCCGGAGTCAGCTGCCTTCCCAGGAATCCTGACCCAGTCTGGCAAAAGGACTCAGGTACTGACAGCGTCTCCAAAGAGGACTTCAAAACACTTCCGCTCCTGCACCGTCCCTAACAGGGCTGTGCAGGTCTCTGTGTGATCCAGTTCAATACTTCCGGGTTCTATCCCTATTCTTTGCCTACACTCTGATTTCAAATCCCTTATGAGTCAGATTCTCTCTAAAGCAGGTGAGTCACTCCCCATTAATAAGCAACATGCTTGAGGAAGATGTGTTCACTGTTTCAGGCCACTTTCAGTGCAGACTGCTTCGGGCCAGAAAGCCCCAGTCCTTTATCTTTCACACTAATGAATTTAATCGTGGCCAGCAGACAGGGGAGCTGACACAGAGGATGCTCCAAGCTGCACCCCCAATTAGCAAGACTCAGCCAGAAACTACCTACAGAGAGCAGGGGCCCCTGGCGGAAAGACAACCCATTCTTAATTATTCCTGTAGCAGGAAGGGAGGTCCAGACTGGGACCCCTAAGGTATTGGAGTGTGGGGGAGGCACCAAGCAGCAGACAGCCAAGACTGCAGGCAGCCACAGCCACCAGTTCAGCAATCCAGGAGTGTGGCAGACAGCTCATCTGTAGTGTGCTGAGAATGACCAGGGGCTCCGCAGACAGATCTGAGGTCCCTGTGCACTGGGAATCTCACTCACAACCATACAGACACACCACAGAAACACAGATGGACAGACACACACTCACACACATACACACACAGTCTGTGATTACTAGCACCTCACTGCCAGGAGTATCTTCTGTAACATATGCATGTATATGTATTTCATGCACACACCAGCACCCATCGCCTGCTCTGCTCCATGACAGTACTGGGAATGACCCTGTGTATCAGCCAAACTCAGGTGGGCCACCAGCACTGAGCGTTTCCCCAGCCTGAATAAGAGATTCCATCTCTACAGCTCCCCCCACCAAATTAAATCCATTCTGGTTCTCTAAATCAATTGTGAATAATTCTGAGTCAACCCCTTGGTATTTTTCCCTGGGTTCAGCTCTCTCTAGCTCTAGAATGAAGGGGGTGGGGGGGGAGACACACCCCATTTGATCTTGCAGAACAGTAAAGATTAATGGGAAAGTATTTTGTTTTTTTTTAAATCACAAAGAAGCTCCCCACTCAGTGGCAGTCTTGCACATATGTACAATGAGTTTACCAGCCCATAAATATATTTAACCAACACAACCTCATGCTGTGGTGTGTACAAGGATCTGAGAGTAAATGACTGGCTATCATTTCTTGCTCTGGGCAAGCGTTCGCCTCTTTGCATCTTCTTCTCTAAGTCACTATAAGGTGTCAGTGTCAATCATTACCCTCTCTAGGTCCTGCCGCAGGTGCGTGAACAGCTGCAGCCTCCTAAACAAGACATCTTGCTCCCGCTTGGCTAGATTGTCCTCTTCATCTTTCTTTGGGGTGATCAGGGGCTTGTTGAAGTTGACCTTCCTCTTCAACTTCCAGTACTGGTATAGGAAATCCACTACTTCCTCAGGTAGCCGCAGGGCCCTGGCAACATCCAGCAGGTTGACGAAGGTGTAGAACTCATCCTCCAGCTGTTGCAGCTTCTGCTTACGGACACTCACCCGGTGGGCCTCCTCCCGATTCTGCTCAAGGCTGGCAAAGGGCTCCAGTGGGTTTCGGGGGGAACATTCAGGGGCCCCGTTTTCCTGTGTGGCCCCCTCACCAAGGCTCTCCTCGGGTTTCCGGTGTGAGCTGTGCTTCGGGCAGTAGGACTTGAACTTGACTTCATCGTTCTCTGCCAAGATGGTCTTCATCTCCAGGCCCCGGTCAAAAGCACAGGTCACGTGGAAGGCTGTGCGGCAGTTCTTCACAGAGCACTGGCCACAACATGCAGAGAACAAGAGGAAAGACCGTTATGGAGCCACAACACTGGAAGCCCCTCAGAGCTCAGCATCCCCGCACACTCACACACAAAGACCAGCCACACATCAAGCATGTGCAGTGACAGAAAAGTGTCATATAGATGAACCCTGGCAGAAGTCATGTTTTAAATGAAGGAAGGTTTGAGGGCTAAGGGCACTCTTCAGCTGAAAGTTTCATCAACCAAACCATAACTTTCATAGAAAAATAACTGCATCCAAGTCCCCTGTTAAAGAAGCATGATTATAGAAATGACACACACAGAGGAAGATAGCTTGGCACTCAGATCATAGGCTAAAGAACCTGTGCTCAATATGCAGAGTTTACATTGAGACATTAACTTGTTTTTTCCTCCAGATTTGAGCTTTTAGTATATAGAGCTTAAATAAGAATCTCCTCAGAATGGTTACTAGTTATGGCTTTAAAAGAACATAAATCCTCATTCTGACCCCAGCCAGAAAGAGTCCTAATCGAAGTGGGAAAATAAACTATGCACTTCCTCAAAGCGGCAGCGAAGGGCCACAACTGAGGAAAGTGAATAAAATGCCCAAGGAATAGGAGACAAGAAGCCCAGCACAGGAAGGCTAGGAGCAATCTCTTCCATTCTTTCAGTGAAGAAGCATCACTGGATGCATGAAGGGCCATGGCCCTGAGATGGGGGTGTACCATGCCTGGCAACCACAGAGTGGTGACAGAACCCCAAGGGACCTGCTCCCACGGGTACCACCAGGAGTCATCAAGCTGCACAGAACACCTACCCTCTCGTTGCCTACACAGGGCTACAATTTAGCACCTTTGATCTGGCCTCACAGAAGCTAAGTGATTAACTTCTCCCGTCTGATCTTGCTGAGCAAATCCCTGGAAGGAGGTTCCTCCTGGTGACTGAAGCCAGTCCTTTAAAAGCAACACTTGCATTGTGTGAGGCCAAGTGATCCCTGGGGCATGCCAGGCCCACAGAGAGGAGAGGCCAACGGAAAAGCTTAATTAAACTTATTCAACTAACCCTGAAGCATAGAACCACCAATGGCAGAGGCTAGAGTTTGGGGCTTTTCCCCTAATCATTTCAATATTAAAGTCTCTTTTACTAGGAAGAATAGAAAATCCAGCTCTCTTCAACATTCCCCCATTACAGACACCTAGACCACATGAACTGACATAAATCTGTAATTTTATCTATAAATAACCTCAATTCCAAGAAATGTGTGAAATCAGCTTTGGTGGCAGAAAACACACACACAGACACACCTGAACACTGTCATGAAAAGACAAAGTGTCCTCCCTCGTAGCACACAGCCAAGTGGGAAGTAAAAGTGGGAACAGATGACTGAGACATTATCTGTGTTTGGCTTAAACTACACTTAACCCAAGCGCTCCAACCTTGAAGAGAAATGAGCTGCAGCAGAATATTTATACAGGACTTTGTAAAGACGCCAAATGGCCTTCCTCTGGGTTTTCCCATTCAGGTTGACTCAGCAAACAGATGTTACAGAAATGTAAACCAGAGCCTTCACAGCTGCAGACATTTCAGAGAGGAATTCTTTTAATAAAATCAATCCATTCTGTGAAGATATGAAAAATCATTGGCCTTCATTGGCCTCTTCTTCAAATTAATGTTCTGAGAAAAAGAGGTCAATGGCAACACCAAAGTCATTAGAAGGCCTTTCTTCAGAGGGAGAACAAAGATCCTATCTGCCCACCTTTTTTAAACATCAACTTCAGACCAGGACCAGCATGCTTAGGAAAAGACATAACATTCTTCGCTCAGAAGAGCATCAGGTAGCGTGGTCTGCCGCAGCCCACTTCCTGCCAGTGCACGTGCACACACACCCGCTCTCACGGCTTGCTCTATTTCCCCTCCATTCTCCTTTCCCAATCCAACTCTTGGGTCATGTTTTAGTTCTAAACATATTCTATTCATATACAAAAAAATCTTCACTATTTTCAAGGTCCCCAGCCAAATCCTACCAGCTGTCTCATGTCCCACTCTCTGAATATGTCTGTTATATTTTGGATTTTCAAACACCAGTGAAAGAAAAGTAGAAGCACTTGGCTTATAAAAGAATGAAAATTTTTAAATCCACTAGTGAGTGGGTACCTTACCAAAAGAAGTATTGATCAGCCAAAATATAAACTCACTATGCCAAATGAGGTCATCTCTTTAAAATCCGTGGCTAACAGTTTGGCCATGCTCGTGGAGTTTGTATCTGTGCAAGCTTCTGTGTTTTCTGCGCTGAAAGAGAAGCCACTCCACAACAGTGTCCCTACTCTCAGAATTCATCAAGGATCTGCTCTGCTGGTACATCCCACAGGAAGATTCAGACTTGACCTTCAGTGGCCACACACAGACAGCACTTCAGGCTCCTCAAGTCATCACTGTCTAGATCAGTGGTTTTCAACCTTCCTAGTGCCGCGATGTGTTTTCATTGTTACAAAAGGGTTGCAACCCACAGGTTGAGATCCACTAGTCTAGAGGGCAATAACGTGAGGCCCAGAAACTAACCACTCAGCAGAGTTATAGATGACATGAATAAAACATTAGGCATGCATGCCATCTACTCTCTCTCTCTCTTTCTCTCTTTCTCTCTCTCTCTCTCACGCACACAGTGCCAAAAAGGTAGCCAGATTTTGTTCAGACCAGACAACAAGTTAGGAAAGACTATTCAGTGTAGCACACCTCCACCCAGTCATTGCTCCAAGAAGGAGTATCTTGTTTCCCATACCCGGCTGATCACAACAGGTATGTGCAACAAGTATGTACTGTCAGAAATCAGCAATAGCTGCAGGCAGCCACAGGGATTGGTCTGAGTCTACAGCTAAGAGCTGTGACTTCAAGTGGGAGAGTAGCCACCTCTGAAAGGCCATGCCAAGAAGTGTCTCTCTATGACTTGGGTCTTAAAGGAGGTGGGAAGAAGCTGTGATGCCAGGCTTAAGGCAGGAAGGGAGGAACTAGAGACAAATGGGACCTGCCTCGCTGCCGGACTGACTTTTGGATTACCTGGTAATTCAAAGCTCAGGTTCTGGTAACTAAACCAAAGGTGTGTGTGCTATTGAAGTTATCCCTTATGAGCATCACTCTGCCTCCTGGACTCTGGACCCTTCTCCAAACCCTGAGGGTTCACAGTACCCTCCCCCATCCTGCTCCCTACAACACCAAAAAGGAAAGTGAAGCCATTCTTATGAGCCAGGTACCTGTATGGAGGCCCCAAACTTCTCATTGCAGAGGCTGCAGACCAGCGCCCACCGACTGCTGGGGATGTGGGACACTTTTGTGATGGGCTCCATCTTCTCAGGGCTGCCAATGCTCACCTAAAGGTCCACAAATAGCAAGTGGTGGCAGAAGCTGTGAGAGACTGAACATGGACACTTAAAGATCCATGACTTTCCTGCATCCCTCCCACCAGACAAGGGGTAAGGGGCACTCACTCACCCTACTGGGGCAAGCAAACCTCTACTTTAAAAGCATCAGGATGGCCCCAGGCTCTGAGCTCTCCAGTGGCAGCAGAGCCCAGTCCCCGCCCCACACAGACATCCTGAGTTTTTACTTCTCACCTAAACGGCTGATGACAAACTCTATGTATCAGGACAATGCAACCTGCTGGACCTCTGGCCCACAAGAAATTGTTCAAGGCTAAAAATCCACCTTAAATACGTAAGTTGTGAACAATGGGGTAAGTAAATATAAGCTGCCTTTAATCTCTCTCACTAAAGAAAACCATTTTCTTCTGAAAATACAACTACATTCAAAGTGGAAAACTACCAAGATAAACAAGGTATCGTCTCTACTACATTCAGCCTGGATCACTGTTAATACCAAACCATGAGATCCATTGCTACCAAGACCCAAATCATTAAACCTCAGTCTAAATCATCCCCAGATAATTTTCCTCAGGAGGAAAATGGGCCAAAATCACACACCAAAAAATGGTGAAATCTGAAACACAAATGATACTCTCATAGTGAGCCATGCAAATTAATTAGTTGAGTCTGGGACTTGAAATAAATTAGACCAGACCTGAAACTAAAAGCGTTGAGGCAGAATGAGAATTTAAATACGAAGTCACACAGTGTGACCCAGAGCAGGTTGTTTTAGCCATGGTGCCGCCATATGCACAGCTGGCCAAGCACAAAGATTCACAACCACACCCAGGCTGAAACTCCTGGAAGGGGGTGACGACAATGGGAAGTCTGAACCCCACCAACCTAGAGCAACATGCTGGTGCTTCCAGTTAATAATTCCACAAACTCACCATCCTGTCATCATGGTAAGATAACAAACAATGTGCTTGAGATTCAGTAAAGAGGGTGCTGAAGGTAGCAATTAAAAGGTAGCTAGCACTCTGGGAGACAAGGCAGGTGGACTGCCTGCGCTCAGGACCAGCCTGAGCAAGAGCAAGAGCAAGAACCCGTCTCTAAAACTAACCAGGCATTAACACCAGCATCTGTAGTCCCAGCTACTCGGGAGATAAAAAAAAGCAAAAGAATCACTTGAGCGCAGTAGTTTTAAGGTTGCTGTGAACCATGACACCACAGCACTATCTACCTAAGGTGACAGAGCAAGATTGTCATAAATAAAAAAGGGAGGGAATCATCTCTTACCTTTTACTTATCAGCTAAAATGCTGCCTATTTATAAATGGCTCCCCAGCCACCCATCCAATCCCAATTAAAAGCCAGGAACTTGTGAGCTAAGGTGCCATTAAGAACCACACTTACCTCAGGGATCCACAGGGCACAGCTGACATGGACCCACTTGGTTCCACTCCGGGTGGGCTTCATGGCTCCACCCTTCTTCGGGCACAACAAACATTTTGGCTGAACCCCCAAGGCACATGTCCGGCACAGCCAACTGCCCTCTGGTACCTTGAGAATTCCGTAACAGGCCTGTCACGCCACGTGGCACATCCCCGAGAAAAAGAAAGAAAAAGGATTGGTTTTTCCCATTATATTTATGAATTTTAAAACTCCTCGAAAAATTTGAACAGAATCACCACCAAACTGGAAATACTGTCAAATCTACCCAGCTGTGACCTTGTTCCCTCAGGAAAAATGCCAGGCAGTCTCACAGGAGGTGGGGGCAACTCTGCAGACACAATACATATTCATTTAGCTGAAGGTGGGCCTCAAGAATACTTGAGAACAGAAAGGTTTATAAGGCTCAGTGCCCATAGCTCAGTGGTTAGGGTGCCAGTCACATACACCAAGGCTGGCAGATTCAAACCTGGCCTGGGCCTGCCAAACAATGACAACTACAACAAAGAAATGGCTGGGCATTGTGGTGGGCACCTATAGTCCCAGCTACTTGGGAGGCTGAGGCAAGAGAATCGCTTAAGCCCAAGAGTTGGTGGTTGCTGTGAGCTGTGACTCTACAGCACTCTCCCAAGGGCAACAATAGTAAGACCATGAAAAAAAAAAGAAAGAAAGAAAAGAAAAGAAAAAGAAAGGTCTGTGGCTTAGCAGCGCCTGTGGCTCAAAGGAGTAGGGTGCCAGCCCCATATGCTGGAGGTGGCAGGTTCAAACCCAGCCCCGGCCAAAAGCTGCAAAAAAAAAAGAAAAAGAAAAAAATCTGCTTTGCCATGTTGCTTCAGAACCCATCTATACCAAGTTTCTAACTATTAGGCAGTAATATTAGACAAAATTTATACAGCAAACAATATTCAGCAACTGCCCAAAGCAAACTGCCTCAGGACACTCTACAGGATTAGGAGGAAGAAGCTCTTTCTGTTTTATTCATGGAGGTTGGACACTAAGTGTGGAGAAAAAAACACAAAGCAGTTGAGAGTGTTCTTAAACTGCTAAAGGAGATGGCGATGAAAACAGGAACAAAACAAAGAACCATCCTCATTCCCTATGCTAAGCAAACTCTACTAACTAGGTCCTAACTCTTCCTCAAGTGAACACAACAGACACAGAAAGAGGAGACATTCTACACAAAGAGTACGTCATTGCTTTAACTGATATTTTGTTTAAAAAGGTCTACTTTGCACAAGATGGCAAAGTTACACAAGATAGCACAAGCTGCAGAAATCAAAGCTTTTTATAACTAAAGTAATTAAGAAGGTTCGAAGAGATAAGGCAAATTTTAAATGCGTAAAGATACAAAATCCCGATGGCACCAGGAGCATGTTCAGAGAGCCCTGTAAAACCAAACTGTTCAGAACTTTATCCTTAAGTGAACTGGAAGTCAGGAAGTTGACAGTCACAGTAACATAGTTCTAATTCTCCAGACAGAAAAAACACAGCCGCTATGCAATCTGAATACCCAGGACGCAAAAAGGAAACCACAAGGATGAGAGTTGAGCAAAATAAAGTAACTCTGAGCAGAGCCCAGGACTGTTGTGTCGGTGCCAAGAGTAAGCCACTGTGAACACAGACCTACTAGGAAGTTTCCTTTTAATACCGCTAAATGACAGTATAAAGATTTCAAATATTAAAGGTCTGTATCAGGCATTCTAGAGAATTTTTTAATGAAAAAGCAGGTCTAAGCTAACTTAAAAGATTAAATAAATAAACTATGGCTTCAAGACAATTAACTTAAAAGATTAAATAAATAAACTATGGCTTGAAAGACTTCTCAAAAGAAAAACCAAGTGAAAATTAAGGAGAAGAGACAATGTGGCTCAGTAGAAAGAACAAAGAGAGGAAGGGGGTGTCCAAAGCCTGGGTTCCACCTCACACTCTGCCGCTAGCCCGCCGCGAGACCCTGCACAGACCTGCTCTGATATGTGTTAGCTCATCTATAAAACAGGGAGTATGACCAGTTTTGCTCATAACAATTTTTCACAGGAAAAAAAAAGTAGGTAGAATGACAGGAAAAAAACTGAGAAGTCATCCAAGTAAATAAAAGAACCACCAGCAACAAAAAAGCAACAGTGGTAGCTATACTGCTCATTATCACAGAACAAACCATCACAAGAATTCTCCCACCATCCCAAGGAAACGTCTAAGACCATGGGAAAATCCAGAGTTACAAGAAGAGCTATAAAGCCAGGATGTAGGAGCCTCCTTGTCAAGATGAGCTGGGACAAGGCTATAGTTGGTGAGGTCTTCAGACAGAAGGAGAACTCAGAGGCAGACAAAATATACAGCAAATAATATTCAGCAACTGCCCAGAGCAAACTTGATGCTCCTACTCAAGAGGTCACCAGGAATCCAGTCCACACAAGTCTTCCTTTAAGTTTGTTTTAAATCTCATCATCAGACCAGGCACAGTGGCTCATACCTGTACGAAGCTAGGAAGCCAAGGCAGGTGGACTGCTTAAGCTCACAAGTTCGAAACCAGCCTGAGCAAAAGCGAGACCCTGTCTCTACTAAAAATAGAAAAACTGAGTCAAGAAGATCACTGGAGCTTTAGTTGGAGGTTGCTGTGAGCTGATGCCACAGCACTCTACCACGACAGCTTGAGACTCTATCTCAAAAAAAATAACCTCAACATCAACAATTGTATTCAAAGAAAGTACCTTAGGGTAGATAGCATCTTAAATCATAAGAATACATGTGGGCACACCCTCACACATAAATTACTTCATTACTGCCATAAAAAATAAAAACTTTAAGAAGCACTAAAATTATCATAAATTTTTAAAATTACTCAGTGCCTATCCCCACTCAAGTCCAAAGATTTACCTTTCTGTGGGTGTAACAAATAACCACCAAATCCTATTGCTATGGAGGGGGGGGATAGGAAATACCTTCAAAAAAAGGGCTAGTTTCCCCTCCTTTACTAGCTCAGCTAATACATTTTACATGCTAGCGAATGGTATGTCCCCAAAAAGATACACTGAAGTCCTAACTCCTACTATCTCAAAATGTTAACCTTATTTAGAAACAGAATCCTTACAGATGTAATCAGTCAAGATGAGATGACACTGGAGCAGGGTGGGCCCCTGACTGACTGGTGTCCTTCTAAGAAAGTGAGGTGTGAAGACATAGACACAGAGAGAACACCATGTGACAGCAAAGGCAGCTGCAAGCCAAGGAATCCCAGGTTGCTGGCAAACCGCCATGAGCTAAGAAGAGGCAAAGAAAGGGTTCTCCTACAAGTTCAGAGGAAGCACAGCTCTGTGGAGACCTTGACTTAGGACTTTATCTTTCAAAACTTGTAAGACAATTCATTTCTATTGCTTTAAGTCACCCAATTTGTTGTACTTTGTTATGTAGGACAACCCTAGGAAACTAACACAGTGAACTAACCACCTTTTC
>CAUYON010149264.1:0-25219 GCA_963573935.1 Arctocebus calabarensis
GAGAAACGGAGAGAGCTTCTCTCTCCCCACTAGAATTTTCTCCCTCTAACAGATGCCTTAATGTTTTCTGTATTCTTTTCTTTCTTTTCTGTGAATAAATTCTGTCTTACAAAAATTAAAAAATAAATAAATAAATAAAATAAAATAAAATAAAATAAAAAATAAATAAAAAAATAAAACAATGTTAATCTGTTTAATTTTAGGGTTATCTTCAATATCATCAAATTATCGAATTCATGGTACTTCTTCAAAATGATGAAAAAAAGGAATTTAGCTCTTTAATCAAGAAGTCCTCTTCATGTCTTTCTCTTTCACTTTCACATGACACACACACGTGCACACACACAGTATTTTAAATTTCAAATGAAAAGAAGGGCAATTCTGCTATGGCCTTTACAATACTAATTGAGTTTCCAAAAACATGATAAATTAAGTCATGAGCCAAAGTAATGCATTTAAAGATAAAGACTAGAGGGTTTTTTGTTTTTTTTGTTTTTTTTCCAAATTGTCAATTCTTGACTGACTCATGCAGTCTCAATCCCTGGCTTCTACAGTGCTTATGACATTAACCAGGCTTTCCTAGAGAAAGGGGTGAACAATCCCAGATTTCCCCAGGGCCCAGTGTCCCGCCAATTGTCAATGGCAACTCCTTCCCTCTGGCCAGAGTTTGAAATAATCCGTGCAGGTTATTTGTACCCTTAAGGAATCCCAAAACAAAAAATAAATCGTGTAGCATTTGCCCTGCTGACCACATGGGTATAGCACACTAAGTTAACATTCTGAGTGGCAGCACTTTAGAAAATACAAAAATTAGTCACACAAAGAAATCAGAGGTTCTCATCAGAGGCTACACCTGAATGTGTGTCACTTTGCCAAAGGATCACTAGGACAGACTCACCTAGTCTCCTGGGTACTTTCCTAAGGGCAGATAAAGCACCTGGAAAAATTCTGCAGATCTCACAGAAAAGTGAATGTGGAGAGAGGGCAGAGTCACTTGCTGTTCAGCTAGAACCTTCCTCCAGCTGACAAAGACAGGTTTTTAGATGCAACAAATGTCCTAACTCTCCTCTGAGTTAAAAGAATAAATTATCATTTTATTGTTAAGATATTTGCTGTTTGAATGGCTAGCTTGCCTGTACAAAGCCATAAAGGGAAAAAAATAACTCCGTGTTCCTTCTGATGCCGGTGTTCACCCCAGATAACTGTGCATCTCGCTTTCTCCCCTCTTTCAGGTTCTTACTCAAATGTAACCTTTACAGTCAGATGTCTCTGACCTCATATTTAAAATTGAACTGCACCCAAAACCACCAGCTCCAGCCACACACACAGTCTTACACTCCATTTGCCCCTTCTCTGTTTTATATTTTGTGCATCACACATATAGAAAACTTTATATATTACTTATATATTTTATGTCTTCCCTCCTCCTTCCACTAATCTCCTCTGGATTTGTTTTTTCTAATTTATTCACTTTGGAATTTCTATGACCTAGAAGAGTTCCTGGTCTACCATGGGCACTAATTAAATATTGATGAATAAATGAACGAATGGTTATGATACAGAGAGGAGAGAGCAGGTCCAATACACAAATTAGAGACTAAATCATTAACACATAGGTAAAAATAAGCAGAGAACATTTTCCTTACACATTAATAATAAATCCTCCATGAGCTTGAATGAACAATTCATTTAGAATTTCATACCTGATAAATAGAACAATAATTTTCTAAACTGTTGCCATTATTGTTTCATGGTATCTTGACATGCATTAGTTATTAAAAATGTGTCTTTGGATTGATAAATTTTAGAATATATATTTATCTCTTAGAGAAGCATAAAGCACTACATTTTATAAAGAGCTCTGACAAACCTGCAATAAAATCAAATTTAAACAAATACATCAACAAACTAGTTTTAATTTAACTCACTTTGCCCAATTTATCTGATGATGGCTTTCCCATCCACTTTGAAGTATCTGTTAACATCACATTGAACAATAGTTTTGACTGAAGCACATTTTAGGATATGCCGGCACATTCAACCTTCCCAACAATCTTCCCAGAGAGAAAAGAAACACTGCATTGATCATTAAAGGTTCAGAAGGAATACCACTAATACAGCATTCTGAAAAGGGTTGAGTAAGAATTATATTTGGCCAAACAAGAAGTTAATCATAATAATGAAATAAAGAGAGACGGATACTTTGCAGAAGCAGTATGAGCAATGGATCGATAACATTAAGACTCAGCAATGAACTTACATGGAGTTAAAGCTAAGTGCACAAAATTGCTGATTAATTTTTTTAAGTGTAGTGCAGCTTAATAGAGGATTTTGAAATAGAATATAAGATACAAAAATAAAATTGATTATAAATTGGCAAGAATTTAGGAAATAATGAAAGTTATAAAAAATAAAAAATAGATTATCCATTAAATTTGGGGAAAATTAACCCTCCATTGAAATATGCCTATTGTACACACATAAATTAATTACTGACTAATTATGGATTTAAATGTGACATCAAAAGAAAATAATAAGATATATAAAAAAGAAGAGAATATCTTAATAATTGGGGACTAAAATCTTTCCAAACAGAATATTATGGTCACAAGATTAATAAAAAGAAGTAGCAGGTGTGTCTCTATTGTACTTAAATATCATACATAAAAAAACACAAAAATAGAATTTAAAGAGAACAATCTTTAGAATAATTGCTGCAAGTACAACAAAGGGTTATGTTTTTTGATTTACAATTTACAATTCATTAAGAGTGTTCACAAGAACATACAATTCCTTAACTTTCTTCATGAATGGCAGAAACACAAATAGGTTTTAAACTTTTGAAAAGAGGCTTGAATTATTTTAAATAGGATCCATAAATTTTTCAAAAATATGATAGTAAGGTCTAAAATGCTTAGGATGGGCAAGTGTTTGGGAAACAGTCACTCTGGGGTATAACATTAGAGGAGCATCTTTCTCTTCGCAATAAGGATCAGAACTTAAACCATGTTTTCACCCCAACAACTCTACTTCCACTCCTAGAAATTTAGCCTAAAGAAAGAACTAGAAATAAGCAAATGTCACATCTATATTTAATGGAGCTTTTCAGTTTGTAACTGAGGAAACAACTAATATCAATTAAAATATGAGAGGATTTACAGCATAGTTTTTAAAAATGTGAGCTTTGGAATTAGGATCCTGCTGTATTGAATACCAAAATCTAGCCCAATGTCTTCAATTCCCAAAGTACTAGTAATGCACGTGACAGAAAGAGTCCCTAATAGTAGATAGAATATAAGATATTACAAGAGTTAAAATAGCTATATAAAACACTAACATTGAAAATCATTTTTCCATTGCTGCAACATAACAAATATATAAAGAGCTGTGCGCATGTGTATACACACACACATGCACACAACAAATATAATAATGATTTAATGGAATATTACGTAACTCTTCAAACAAATGACATGTCAGACTTTAACATGTAAAATTTGTTTGATAGATTAAGTCAAAAACAAACAGATACATTATATACCATATTGATGATTTTTACATCAGATGCCTAGTTATATAGCAGAGGGCATATCAAGAAAAAGCACATGTCAAACTCTTAATGATGGTTATCTCAGAGCAGGGAAGTAGGTCGGGGAAAGAATAAGAGGAGAGGAGGCTTTCATTTTCTAGTTTATATTTTCTATAATGTTTAAATATTTTACAACAGTTTGTAAGTTTTTATAAATAAGAAACATCAAGAAAAAAATACCCTTATTTGAAAAAAATCAAAGCCAAAAGCAAAGAAATCTGTTTGGTATATCGTCATATAATTCTCTGAAGTGTTTCTCATGCAGGCATGAGATGTGTTACTGATGCTGTTTAATGTCTTTTTTTACATAATTTACCCCTATACTCAAAGGTGGGTATACCTAAGATTCCTCATCCCCACCACTTAATCTTTTTATTTAAGTAAAAACTTTCAGTAATTTATTTTTCAATCCTAAGAACTGAGTTCCCCATGACTTAATTAATACTATTACAGGATTAGAATGAGATTTAATAATGAACTCTGGGAATGCCATTTAAAAATCATTTTTAAACCTCTTCTGGATTTGAAAGTGAAATAAAATACCGAGTTGAGATACAAAGAGCAAGCTAATTTTAAAGTTAGAGGTTAATCCTGGGATTATGTATTTTAATAATTTTGTATGTAATTTCATCATTTGAAGAGAAAGACTTAAATACTGTTTCCAGGTTAGCTTCAATAATCTCTCATGGAAGCAATACATTGAAATTTAATTATAGCCTGGATAGTGATTCTCCTGCTAGGCTTGGAAAACTAGTATGGACTCACCCAGGGTTCATTTCAAACTGCAGTGCAACTCGGAGCGTATCTGTACCAGGGATGAGGACAGAGAAAGAACCCCAACTTGCACAAACACAGACTACTGGTGAATTTGTTGCACCAAAAACAGTAGCTTTATGAAAACATCTTCTGTGAATAATTTTCTAGCTATAAAGAAAGATTTGATTATTCACTTAGTAACAGGAATTTATTATGGAGCAAGACCTATATTTCTAGACCTTATGAAATCAGAAACCTGGTATCATCAGAAAAAAAATTTTGAGAAAAACCTTTCAAATGAGGTCTCATCTTGCCTTATTTAGAATAGAGCACAATTCAAAGCAAATACTGTATTGTAACTATATCCTTACAATATTTTTGGATAAAAAACTGCCATTTCACATCTGGAGAAATGGCCTAGCTTACTTTCCTAAACAAAGGAAGTGATCTGAAGCCACCAAATTAAGATAACGTTTTTAGAATCTCAATAGTTCACGTCAATAAGATTTCATTAAAATTGTTTCTAATCTTTCTCACTTCAATTCAGTCTCTGCTTTCTAAATATAATGCATACATTTGATCAGAAATACTCTAGGTATCAAATCTTCTCTCCACATGTGTCAGTACCACTCCAATCCAAAACACCAGCATCTCACATCCGGACATTTGCAATTACCTTCTTCAGGGCTTGCTTCCTGTGATCTACTGTCAAGGCAATTCTTTCTAAATTGCAATCTCATCATGCTACTCTTCTGCAAAAAATACCAACAATCCCCCTTCCCAACCATACTTAGAATTAATCCAAAGACCACGGATGGCCTGTATGGTCTAGCCCATGCAGCACTCTCTTCCTCCCTTGTAATACTTTAGGGACAAGCCACTGTCCTGCATTGCGGAGCTCAAATACACTTTCATAATCCTCTCTACATGGAGAAGTCAGTCCACAGGTATCTCCCTCCTTCATTCAGTTTTTTGCTTAAATAGCATCTCAACAGAGAGACTTTCTCTGATTGCTCTATGTACAAGATTCACTATCATTCTTACCTAATTTTTAGGTCTGATTGTATATTATTTATTTGTTTCAGTGGTATTTTTCTTTTTCTGCTATTGTTATCTCTCACTATAAAAATACAAGCTCCACAGAGTGTGAGTTTTGATTGTTTTCACCACCAGACACATAATAGGAACACAGTAAATATTTGCTAAATAATAGAGATTTGAATAAATAACTCAATGTTATTATATTTTCCAGTTTGTGATCCTAATTTTAATATCACAAACTGGATCACAAACTGGATCTTCATAAGCCTTTTAACCAAATGTATTATTTTTTACACTTTTCCATATCTGAAATTATGAAGCCATTTGAAGGTTATGAGTAGGTTTTTATGGGATCACTGATATGTGATTTAATGGATTTTGCCTTCCAAGTAATTCCCATTATCTCATGAACATTCTACTTATTTAGAAAGCAGCAGGGTTATAGCTCCTGGAAAAAATAATGTACTAAATAATGTACTAAGAATTTTATTTTAACTTTCATGTTTCATATCTGACAATTGAAACCCATGCACACAGTAGAGACAATCAGTTAAAGGATTTTGGTTTGGGATCCTGGTTCATGTGTGTCCTATTCTGTGGCCCGAAGGAACATTGGCCAAGAAATGATGATCATACCTTACATGACGATTTGGGTATCTGTAAGATGATGTTAAAGCAAATGTCTCTAATCTCACAGGAGTTAAAGTCTCTGAAGAGAAAAAAAAAAAAGGGAGAGAAGAGAGAGAGGTGAGAGATAGGGGAGAGGGGGAGGGGTGAGAGTGGATCCAGGGATAAACACTAGTGGGTGACATTAAAAGGCGGCAGTGTGCTCTGTCCAAACTCTGAGCATAAGGTGGGAGTGGAAAGGAAAACTGTACACCCCAGAAATAAGGTTGGGTGCCCTAGATTATAAGATGCTTGTGATTTTTATTTTTCAGAGGAAGTCCAGGTGGGTGGCATATACTTTGAGAAACTCCACTGTACTCAGTTGACCAGGCTTCATGAGGCTGTAGTAGATGCCAGCATGGGTCCACCAAACAGATACCATAATCTTTTTTTGGTGAATATTCGGCTTTGGTCTGTGTTTGGCACTTCATAGTTGTCCAACCATTGTGCCAAATGCTTGTGATTGTTAAAAAGAATCCATTTTTTATCATGTGTAAAAATACAGTATAGAAATGGTTTGCTTTTATGTCATGACAGCAAAGAAAAGCAAGCTTTGAGACAATTTCTATTCTGATGCTTTTTTAATCCACCCAGAACCCATCTATCCTGCTTCTTTTGTTTAAAGTTCAGATTAATATGAGGGTATATATGAGTAGGTTACATTGTTTGCATTTCTAAGGTAAAATTCAAGTTGTGGTTGAGTCCTTCTGACAGTGTGCTGTGTATCATTAAGTTATGAGCATTAGGTGAGAATTTACTAATATCTCTCTCTCCTCTCTGTTCCCCTTTCTCTCCTCCCCTCCCTCACTACTTGAATGTACTTGAGTTTTGAAACCAATGGAAAAACAAAACTACAAGCCCATAGGAGTGAGAAAAGTACAAGTATCCTTCTTGTTTGCTTTACCGACCTGTTTCAAATGGTCCAATATTGGTTAGAATGGTCGTGTCAAACTTTGCTGCTAATTGATATATAGGTTGAGGTGGATTCATTTCCGCTACAGCTTTCAGCTTGTCATTATTCACCCTACTCTCAGGTCACCCATGTAGCTCATTTTCAAGATTAAAATCACCAGAACTACTCACACCATCAATGTAACATGTATTCATCAGCCATATCCTTCCTAATTTGTTGGTATTTTAAGCTGTCTGTATTCACACTCAAAATTTACATGAATCGTTGACTAATTAACAAATTATTCTGAAATGCAATCAAAAAATAATCACAAACCACAATGTGCACTTGCAAGAATGAGGCTACAACATCACAATAAAAACAAGACAAGAAGTATCAAAGTGCAATCTCAGAGATATCAAGTGTCAAACTCATAAGGAACTCAGACACTTATACTTAATAGCCTGAACAGTTAACAGCTGTCCATTGTGATAGTAATCAACTTGTCCAAACTTACAAAATAAGTGACAGAGTTTATTAATGAACATGAGCTTGTCAGGCTCCAAAATTTGTAGTAGTATACTCACTTCATGACAATAACCCTATTTTATCTCACCATGTTTTTTATATTTGATAGAGATCAAAATCATAACCCCAAATATATTGAATTTCTTCCTTCAATACTCAAATCTCTTTGTAGAATTGTATCCTTTCCCTTTGTCTCCTTATTTCCTTGACTAAATCATATGCCTTAGTTTTTACTTTCCTTCTCCATTGCTTTCCTTCTTCTCATAAATATGCTTGTCATCTTCCTTCCAAAACAATTAAAGGAACAATAAATTATGCATAAAAATTATACATAAAAACAAATTTTTAGTTTTTCATAAATCTCTCAGATTTCTCTCCCTTTTATACTCAGCCTTTTCAAAAGTTAATATTATTCATTACCCCAAAGGACCCATCTACCAGGAAACCTTGGTAATTTGGTTTCCATTACTACCATTCAATGGAAACTACTTTCTTAAGGCAGAATTTCTAGGTCAGGTGAGGTGGCTCATGCCAATAATCCCGGTACTCTGGGGGGCCAAGGTGGTGAATTCCTTGAGCTTAGGAGTTCTGGATTTGCCTGAGCAAGATGAGATCTCATCACTAATAAAAATAGAAAAATTAGCTGGACATTATGGGGGGCACCTGTACTCCTAGCTACAGGGGTGGCTGAGGCAGGAAGATTGCTCTAACCCAAGAGTTTGAGGTGCTGTGAACTGGGCTGACACTACTGCACTCTAGCCTGGGCAATAGACTGAAACTCTGTCATAAAAAACAAAACTGAACAGAAGGACTGCATTTCCATGTTAACTAGTGTTGCTTCATCATCTACCCTTTGGCATTCCTACAAGATTTTGCAGTTAACAAATCCCTCTTGACCATTCTACTAATTTTGTGATCCTGAACTATCCAAGATTCCCACTTACATCAATTAGTCATCATTGGTTAAGTTTAAAAATATCTTCTAATAGTTCCCCATCTGGCAGGACTTCTTCCATGTCTCTGAACTGAGTATTCCTTCTCTTTGAATTTATGGCCCTATCTACTCCTGAACCTTGACCATAAGTTGTATAGATGTTTCTAAAACCTTATCTTTGGACCTATACTTCTATCGAAATCTAGGCACATTTTGAACTACTTAGAGAAATCTTTGATTTATGTATGTTTCCAACCTCAATATAACATCAGTTTAGTCTAACTTTTATTAAGAAGTGAAAGCATAATCAAAACTTTTTTTTTTTGGCAACATTTATCTCACTTGTTCAAATTTTTCTTGAACCCTGTTACCATGGAATTGAGACAGGCACTACCAAGAACTAAGATAAAGTATATTATCCACATGAGAATGCTTTGAAGGTAACAAGGATAGTTCACGATTTTTAATTTATGTGTTTAACTTTGCCAATTTTGAAGACATACCTCCTCTTTCTATTGTGTCATCAGCATAGGGGTGAATAGTTATTATACATGTATTATTCCCTGGTGTGATTTGCTATGACTTACATGTTATCAAGATAATACTCAATTTTTTTTCTATCCCAAAATTGCTAGATATTTGACAACAAGCTCTTCAAAAGTGGGCAGAGTGGAAGGTCTTAATTTGTACCATCTTCTTATTTCTGTGGTCTACATACTCCCACCACAGCCTAATTAAAGCTACTAATGTGATGTCAGTGAACATGGGCTTGCAAAAGAATACAGCCAGCTCTCCTGGCCAGTCTGAGCCAGCTCCAGTACAGCAGCCCTGACTCCACGAAAGAACATTCTATGCCCTCATCTTTTCCTTTCAGGTGTTTATTTGCACGAAATTGGGAACTTTGATAGCATCTGTTGAACTGTTATGCTCAGTAACAATAAAAATGTCCCCAAATAATAATCTCATTGATTGGGAGAGGGAATAGTGAAGTTCTTGGTCATTTAATTATTTAAAAATATTTATTAAGTGTTAATTATTTGGCGGAATACACATAAGAAAGACAGACAAGATATTGCTCCAAAGAGCTTATATTATTGCTGATGGAGACAGACAGCAAACAACAGAAATTTAAAATAAAAAATATGGTGTGAAATTAGATTATAAGAGTAGTTAATATATAACCTAATGATTTTTTTTCTTCTATTTTCATAATAAAGGTTATACTTAGTAAAAACCCGATGCCCTAACGTACTTTGTGTAATTATGGAAGCAACTCATTTTCGTGTGTTCTGTAAAGGTTGATGCTATTTTCAGAACTTTCAGGATTCAACTGACCAAAATATAAAATGAGCGAAGTGTGTGTGTGTGTGTGTGTGTGTGTACACATATAAATGTATATTCTTCCTCCCCCTCTCCCACCTTCTGCAGTGCCAGAAGGGTAAAATGCTGTCAGAGTCAGAAGATCACTGACCTTTAATATTAAAGGGAAACAAAGGGTGGTTAAATGTAGAAAAAGCCATTTCTTTCATGCTTTGAGGACACTTTAGGCTCTTATTTTGGTTTTTGCCTTTTATCTAGCAAATATTTGCAGAAAGATCCGTTATGCCATTGACAAGACTTGAATTCGTAATAGAATTATAATTTATCATTTAACAACATTAAGTAATTATGTGAAATAACTGTGAATTAGCTTCCATATATCATTCCAGAGAAATGATTACAGTCTTTAATCGTTGATCTAATTACTATATACAAATAGTGAAATAGTTACTTATCCAAATGATAAGCATTAATAAATATATTAGATATCACATTCATGGGTTCTGTTTATATTCTGTGTTTCACAGATATTTTTCATTATGAATTAAAGAGGGTGTGAAAATTCTTATTTCAATAGATACATTCTGCACTGCTTTCCTTTTATTTCAAGATCTAATTTAGGCAACTAGAGTGGGAACTTAAGTGCTTGCATTACTATTTTCATTACCACATTATTCATTTGCATAGCATCTCTCTACCTCAAGGATTTCAAGGTGATTTACAAACATTAATTGCCAAATACTCATAGTTTACCTTTGAGATATATAAACTTGAAGTTGTGCTAATTAAAAATTATAATAGGCTCGGCGCCTGTGGCTCAACGGGCTAAGGTGCCAGCCACGTACACCTGAGCTCATGGGTTCGAATCCAGCCTGGATCTGCCAAACAACAATGGTGGCTGCAACCAAAAAATGGCCAGGTATTGTGGCGGGCGCCTGTAGTCCCAGCTACTTGGGAGGCAAAGGCAGGAGACTCGCTTGAGCCCAGGAGTTGGAGGTTGCTGTGAGCTGTGATGCCACAGCACTGTACCTAGGGTGACAGCTTGAGGCTCTGTCTCAAAAAAAAAAAATAAAAAAATAAAAATTATAATCAAGTCCCCCTTGTACACACACACATACACACACTTATTTATAACATAACCCCTTCCAGGCTCTGGAAATGTATCTGTTTGAGAATGAGTAATTGGAGAACAATGGTAGCAAGCTGCTCGGCCAGTATGGCAGCAGGACCTGTGAGAATCTGGCCCTTCTCTTTGAAGTGATTTATCTATGTGGAAAATAAATGATAAACTATTAAGCTAATTACATTCATCTTTTTATTTTACCAACACAAGTCTAACTCCAGACTTGTACCCTCTGGGATGGAAGAAAAATTCCATTTCAGTCATTATTAAGGTTTCTTCTCTGTTCTAGTATTGAATTAGAATCACAAAGCCTCGCGTGCTATTCAAAGAATGGATCTGTAATGCCAGGTATCTCCAAGTTACTCCTGACATCCTTGCTGGGGTTGGTTCATTAGAGTCTAGTGACTTGCCAGTTCTGTGCTTTGTGCCCAGAAAACTGCCTGTCTGATCATATTCAGAAGCCACATCATGGACACCACATTGGAGTACTTCTATAAACCTAACAAAAAATTGATTTTTGAAAGGAACAATAAATTTGATGAACATCACAGGAGTGTCCAACCTGTTGGCCTGAGGGCCACATGCTGATTTTGTAAGGATTTCTTTGTTTATCTGTGGTGTCAGATATCATGCAAAGTGCGCATGAACTTTTTTTTGCTAATCACCTTTTGTTAGTGTTTGTGTATTTACTGTGTGGCCCAAGGCAACTCTTATTCTTTCAATGTTGAGGCATAAAGAATAAAAGGTTGGACATCCCTGGATCACCAAGATCAAGATTTTTAAAAGTGTAGACCTAAATAAATAATATCAAGAAAAAAATGCATCACATCACTATAGATTGAACATTTAAAAGATAATAAGATAATATAAATAATTACTTTGACAAATAAAATTTTGTATAAAATAATTCTTAGAAAATACAATTTATAAAACTAAAAAAACGGAATACCTAGGTATTATTTTAACAATTAAAGACATTACTTGATAATTGCAGGGAAGTGAATGAAGTTAGTGAAGCAGTTTACCTGTTTCAGGGTTTTCAGTTACTAAATACACTATTTGTTTTGCTGACTTTGTTTTTCTCTTCTGTAAATAAAGAGTTTAAACTATATTATCATTCCACAAAGAAAACTCCAGACTAATAAAGTTTAACTAGCAAATTCTGCCAAACATGTAAGAAAGAAATAATTCCAATGTTGCATAAATTCTTCCAAAAACAGAACAGTGAGTGTGGTCTTCAACTCTTTATTAGGCCATCAAAATCTTGATACCTAACCACAAACAGTGCAGCGAACAAAGAAAGAAAAATAAAAAGGCATGTTGCTCATGAACATAGATGCAAAAATTCTCAATGAAATATTAGCTATATTAAAACCCTTTTCATTATAAACACAATATATTGTGAACAAATATTTACGCAGTGTCACTTGAACAGTAGCCGTCACTGCACTCTGTCCTTTTAACAGAGTAAAGAATAAAAATCATATGATCATATCAATAGGTGTAGAAAAAAGCTTAACAAAATTTAAAATCAACCTTTCACTTAAAAAGAAAATCCTGACTAAGAATAAAAAGGACATTTCTTTTACAGAGTACTTACTAAAAACCTAGAGCAAACATCTTACTAAATGGTGCCAGTCATACTTTCTCTTGGAGATTAGAAACAAAATGAGGATATTAACTCTCAGCATTTAAATTCAGTACTCAAAGTACTGTGCCCCAATGATGTACACGTACACACACCCACACCCTGTCCACACAAAGTGAGGATAGCATTTGCTTTAATGTAAGTATAAAGATGTCAACAAAAAAAAAATCCATAAGATTGGCCACATTTATGTCAAAATTATATCTATATCAAAGTAGCAGCAGTAAGGATAGTTTTATGCCTGAGATTGTATCAAGCAACACATTTTAATACATTTAGAAAAGAATCATAGCAATCAAAGAGGATGGAGGCAAGGTAAGAATGCCAAAATATCTTACCTAACTGGCAGAATTCTGTGAGATGTAGGTGAATTCAGTGTGGTATGTGCCCCATAGCTAGCTCCTTCACCACCTGTTTACTGTGGTGAATCTTTCATTTCCCTTTGCCTTTCAGGGACCCTACTGTGGGAGAAGCCTTCTTAAGTCTTATCATAAATAGTTACCTTCACTAACGCAGAAAACCCACAAACCTAAGAAATGGAGCGGCCTGGCTCCCCCAACCCTAGAAGTTTAGCTCCCTTTCAGATGGGAGTCTTCTCACTCTGGAGCCATAAAGATGTTATTTTATTCCCTCGGGCCTCAGATCCCTCATCTGAAAAATGGAGATATTGTTCCTAACTCAGGGGGTTGCTATGAGGGCATGGTTCACATTGCTTGCAATGTAATAAGAGCTCAGGAGTTGTTAGCTATTATTATCATGACCATTAATACCCAGCATAAAATGAACCTGCCCTTTGGTCCCTAAACAACCATTCCATCAGAATATAATGAGCATATTGGGTTATTTGTTCTTGTGTGGCAGGTTGAGCAGAACGTCAGTTGGCCAATCCAGGTTGAGTTAAGCCAAAATAGAGTCACAGCTAATGCTCACCAAACACACAACTTATTTTACTAATTTCCATTTAGAATCTCAGGCAAAAGTGCTGCATTTTAAATAGTTTTTCTTATGGACAATTAAGGAGTACCTTCACCTTTATAATATAAGATCAACTCTATAGGATATATTCAAATGTTTTTCTCCTTCTCAAAAAAAAAAAAAAAGGAAAAATCCCTCCAAAAGTAAATTCAATAACCATCCTCTTATAGAGCAGAAAGTACTTTCAGCTTATGAATAAAAATAATTAAACACAACAAAACTTTAGCTATCCCCAAGTTTTAACCTAGACTATACAATAAGAAATATCACTAAGGTATTTTGCAAAATCTCTTTTGGAAAGTTATATAGCCTAATTTTTCAAATATTTTCCCCAAAGTATTAAGTATAAAACATAAGCAGAATAATCTCAGGGGGCGTCTAACTTTTCTGCCACACATTGTAAGAATAAGAATTGTGTCGGGCCACACATTAAATACACAAACACGAACGAAATCTGATGAGCCAAAAAAAGGTCCGTGCACACTTTTCATGATACTCAATACCACAAATCAGCAAAAAAAATTCCTCACGAAATCAGCATATGGCCTCCAATTTGCTGGTCGAACTCCCCTAGGCTAGATGTTTGTCTTAGCTTCTGTTCTTGGAGATTTTTAATAATTGTGGAGTCTGAAGGACATGAACAGGAGGGGTTGCTTGAGAGCCTCGTATGGTCGGCACCCGCTTAGACAGAGGAAAGAGAACGTTACACTGATGGCCACTAAGCCACTGGTATTGGTCACCTCAGGTTGCATCCTGGAGACATTGGGGAAGAAGGAATGGGTGAAGATGAATTGTAATCATCATTCCAAAATAAATGCTCAGGTTTGGTGTACATAGGGAAATGTGGTAGACTTCTGTTAGTACAGTAGTTTTCTACAGGTTAAGTAATTCACTAAGTTAGAAGTTGTTACCTATGTGCTTACTAAACTTTTCAGTAAGTCTCTGAGTAATTAATTGTGGTAGGGTTATCCTATTGGGTCCTTGGCCCTAACATACTTTAAAAGGAACATAGGTCTAGTTAGAAATGATTATGTGGGGACAGAAGTGGTGGCTCACACCTGTAATCCTAATGCTCTGGGAGGTTCAGGTGAATGGATTGCTTGAGCTCAGGAGTTCCAGACCAGCCTGAGCAAGAGCAAGACCCTTTCCCCTCTATACTAAAAATAGAAAAACGAGCTGGAATTGTGGTGGGCACCTGTAGTCCCCGCTACTCAGGAGGCTGAGGCAGGAGGATCACTTGACCCCAAGAGTTTGAGCAATGATGAAGCCACAGCACTTTAGCCTGGGCAATAGAGTAAGACTCCGCCTCAACAACAACAAAAAAATTATGTGGGAGAAAGGAACCTAACTAAGATGCCCTGAGAGGGTGCATGTACCTTCCTCACTGTTACTCCCTGCAGTTGTTTGCTTCAAGGTGAACTTGCCAGCCCCAGAAAAAAAAAAAAAAAGGAAAATAAACCTCAATATCTCACAAATGAGAAAAAAATTGCAAAAACAAAAATAAACTCTACCTAACTTTCTTTCTTGAACATTCTAGATGGACTCTCTGGGCATATCTACAACCAAAATGCTTTCTTATCATTTTTTTCTTTTTTTTTTTCATCTTACTGTATAGCATTCTTTGAATTCATGCAGCTATAAATACTTTTCCAGGTGTAAGATTTTAAAAAATTGGTAATTGTGGCTTGGCACCTATGGCTCAACGGGCTAAAGCACCAACCACATACACCTGAGCTGGCAGATTCGACTCCAGCCTGGGCCCACCAAACAACAATGACGGCTGCAACCAAAAAATGGCCAGGCATAGTGGCAGGTGCCTGTAGTCCTAGCTACTTTGGAGGTGGAGGTAAGAGAATTGGAGATTGCTGTGAGCTGTGATGCCATAGCACTCTATCCAGGGTGACAGCTTGAGACTCTGTCTCAAAATAAAAAGATTGGTAATTGTTCTAATATCACTGAATCAATTTTATAACAAAATTGCTAATAAAATACAGTTATGATTTAATAAAAATTAAGTTAAAAAATCCATATAATTCTACCTCAGGGCAATTTATGTGACCAAAATGTTTGCACTCCTGTAGTATTCCAAAAGAAAATTTTAAAAACTATTCATTATCAATATAAGGGTATAAATGATATAAAACATATAAATACACACTCTATCTACACTTGCATTGATAGTCTCTCATGTAGCACAAGGCAGCTGATATGCATCTTGAAGGCTATATTTGGCTCAAGCTGAAGATAAAATGCAGTCAGTAGAAAACTATCTTGGAAGTCCCGCCAAGCCTCATTTGGCAACAATAGTGATGTGTGACAGCACTTAATGAAATATCATATCTTTTCAATTAAAATTTTATATACTGGAGGTGTACTTAAATTACACCAAATAATTTTCAAGTCTAGAGCTTAATGAGGCATCAGAAAATGAACTGTGTGCTGTTTTGAAGCATTCATGTGAACACTTCATCATTATTTTTCATCATTAAAAAAAAACCACTTTGCCCCAAATAATAAATATTGAGAAAAATAAGTGTTCTATAATACAACATCTTTTTTATTTTCAATGATTTATCCATTTCTGAAGAGCCAAAAGAAAATTAAACTTCGTCAAAAGTCCTATTCATGCTTTCCAAAGCAGAATTAATAGCCTGTCATTTTACTTATGCCATTCTTTCATTTCTGTGATTATGGAACAGTGGTTTCGTGATTTGTTTCTTCCACTGCGGGCTGCTGATTGTATACTGTGGTTAGCTGATATTTGTCTGGAAGGAAAGTCACCCCCAGTGCATTGTGGGAAGTTTCAGTTTAGAATCCTTGCCAGTGGCTCTGTCTGAAAAGCAGAAAAGAGGCGAAATATATTCAGTACCTCCTTTATTTAGTCGCAATTATAAAAGCAGCAGAAGCGTACATTTTATAAAAGATTGATTAAATGCTTCAAGCAATCCTCTTAGATGAAATTGGTAGATGCCAGATTGTCACTATGAGACTATCCAGAAAAGGAAAAGACATTTTTAGATGAAAGGAGTACTTTGTGCTTATTTTTATGTCAATGCATGTATATATATGACAAGATAATAGCCCGAAGAATTATCAAATTATCAAATTAGAACCTTTTGCATCTGCTGATTTCCTCCATTTTTCTATCTCATAGTCCATTTATTTAACTGCCTCCTCATTAAGAATTCTTAGCAAATATTACTATTTTGTTAGGTAGGGTTTTTTAAGCTTAGAAAAATCCTTCAACATCTATCCTTTGTTATATGATATTCATGATGTGTTTGGGGCAATCGCACTGGTGTTATTTTACCAATAAGGAACCTGGGGCTCAGAGAATGTGTAAGTCATGACTTATCGCCAATGTCCCTTGCCTTTTTAAAAGCTAGAACTAAAAAGAACTTCTGCATTCCTAGTAGGATGATCTTTCTATTCCTCCATCCCAAATGATATTTCTTCATGAATAATGTGACTCATGCTGAAAACAAAAGTGAAAATGAGAACCATTACTCATTTTGCTGCATTTGATATGGACAGCTTTGTGCACCAATAGCTCCAAATCCTAAATGCCAAATATATAAGTTATTATAAGAAAAAGTGACAGAAAGGACTAGCCAGTGTTACTAGACAGTCGCCAGCTGAAGGCCGAGGTGAGAGTCCATTCGCAAATAGGAGTAAAGGAAAGGAGAGGCTGGAAGGCTGCTGATGACCCTACCCTTTGGCTTTGTTTGTCCAGGCCACTTATGAAGCCAGGGCCACTCCTCACATCCCTTCCCTGTTTCTTCACCTGGTTTTCATCCAGCTCCTCATCTCCCCTGCTGTCTTCCCAGCACCTGTATTTACTAAGAAAATTGAAGGGGAGGAAAGGAAGTGCTTTCCTATTCTGTCACAGAATGTGTTTTGCCCTTACTAAGAAGTAACATGTATCAGTAACAGCTTAAACCAGTAGGCTTCAAACCTGCCGATGCATTTTGATGTACATGATCTCATTTGATCATACGTAGATCTTTGTGAAAGAGGCCTAGATAAAAGGCACCTTTGAGAGACAGATCACAGAGGTTCAGAGGGGTGATCTTCTCAAGGCCCCACAGCTCACAAAAAGCAAGTCAGGAATAATAATTTAAACTTTTGACTTCAAATTCTGTGCTCTTTGAACCACATCTGTGAAAACAGAGACTCGAGAAACTTGTTTTGGATATATATATATATATATTTTTTTTTTTTTTTGCTTCTTTTGTCATCTTGAAAGAGGCAATTATGAGCTGATTAAACCAGGGGTATTGCTTAAAGTGGTTTCTAGCCTCTGTCAGGTGAGTGCAAGAGGAATGCCAGGATCTTTTACTAATTTTCTTACTTCTCAAATAAAATGGTGATGTGCAGGCTCTTTCTATTAAAGAAAAACAAGCAATAAGTGAAGTGGGGCAGGAAATGTATTTTGTGTTCCCTGAAACTTATACAATTTCTGAAATCCTTTTTAAGAAAAATAATATCAAATCATGAGTGCAAGCTGGGCTCCATGGCTTAAAGCGTATTGTCTCAGCAACTCAGAAGGTTGAGGCAGGAGGATCTCTTGAGCTCAGGAGTTCAAGGCCAGCCTGGGAAACACAGAAAGACCCCATCTCTAAACATACTCTCTATATGAAATTAGTTATTAAAGCAAATGTTCACTTAAAACAATAAAGAAACCTCAAACTACAACTTTTTAGCAACAAATTGCAACATCCAGAAAACTAGCATTTATTTACTAACACAAATCCAAAGTATTGTTTTCTTACATTTTGGGCTGAATAGTTGCTGAAGGCCTGAATAGCTGCTAATGGCCTGATGATAAAGATTTTGTAGTATAATTTTTAATTTAAAGATAAAGATGATTCCACTTTTCCTCTGGCTTTTTTCCCCTACTTACAAACTTAGGAGCCAAATTTTCTAAGGCATGTTTATACAACTCTTATAGATGTTTAATATAACTCTAGCCTCCATGTTTGTGTCAAGATAAACAGGCCCAGTGTATAGGAAGAGCAGGGCAGGGTAAATAAAGGTTATCCAGTGTTCCTAGAGGATGCACTTAGAAACGCTTGCTTAGGAATCACCCTTCCAGGAACCTTCTAACTAGTATGGAGAGTGCAGAAGACAGACACAGTTACAGTGAAAAATAAGAGAAGCGGTAGCTTATGTGGTTCCTTCCTAGCCTAGCAAAGTGTGGCAGAGGGAAGTTGTTTTCTATGTGCACAAATCAAGCAGTAGTCAGCTCCCAGAGGAATCCTGAGAAGACTCTGACAGATCCTCCTTTTCATTCATTCAAAACACACACAGACACACATGACCTTCAATATCCCAGGCACTGTGCTACTCACGGGAAACATAAGCAATGATCCATCTTTACCACCTTAGAGCCCAGTAAAGAATCTCTATTCCCCAGTGGATACAAGGTCCTGGCATGGAAAAAAGTGAGTTCCCCAAGACACCGTGGACAATTTTTTTCACAGTGGTCTTATGGAATTCATGATTCTCGACTGTACAGTGAAGTAACTGGAACAATCCTTAGTTCTGATCATCATAGAGATTAGTGCCATGCAGACATACAGACACAGTTCACTGGCTGACACTGGCATTCTAGGATCCCGAAATCCAAATGAAGCCTCTGTAGCAATGATGGAGATAGCCACACAAAATCACAGAGGCAATTTTAGCCAGAAAAGAAATATATCCTCACATCAACTCTCTATGACAGGGCTGAGCTGAGCCACCCTATTATTTTAAAATCCATACCATAACAGAAAAGTTTTAGATGTCAGAAATCCCTTTAGCAGAATGTAGATAATAACCCACATGACATGTCGCATTTGGGGGCACATTTTCATCACTACTCATTGTGTTTGAAACAAACAGTTGATATTATAAACCTTCATTTTAAGAAATTCATATTCTGTCACCTAATTATCCTCCCAAAGCTATAATCCTTTGTCTGTGAAATTATAATTTATTCCTATGGAAATATGATTATGACTTCAGGTGAAGGAAAAAAACAGGAGAAACAGATGAAACTTTTTTAAGTACCCTTTTTCATGCAAATCCCTCTAACAATAAAGTGAGAATTAAGAAAATATAAAATGCATGATGAGCTGGCAAAATTGTGGCTAAATACACCGTTTCTAAAATTTTCTCAGCATCAAGTGCTTAAAAAGTACACAGCGTATTTAGGGTGTTTTCAAGGGGCACCTCCGCCTGTTTTTCCACTTCTATTTGAAGATACTTTCATATTGCACAAATTTTTTACGTTTCTTAATTTTTAAATTTCACACTTCTGTAAATATCTTTAACTTTTCCAAACTAATGTCCTCTACATAGATAAAATTTCTTAAAGGCATTTTTTTTTTTTTTTTTTTTTTGTAGAGATAGACTTTCACTTTATCACCCTTGGTAGAGTGCCGTGGCGTCACGCAGCTCACAGCAACCTCCACCTCCTGGGCTTAGGCGATTCTCTTGCCTCAGCCTCCCGAGTAACTGGGACTATAGGCACTTGCCACAACACTCAGCCATTTTTTTTTTTTCTGTTTTTGCAGTTCAGCCGAGGCTGGGTTTGAACCCACCACCTTCGGTATATGGGGCCGGCGCCTACTCACTGAGCCACAGGTGCCGCCCTAAAGGCATGTTTAAGTCAGCATCTTTTAGTATGAATTCTACAAATTGCTTTGTAGGTTATCGACTTTCTAACATTGTGTGTTTAACATAGCAAAAAAAAAAAAATACTGTACAACTCTATATTTACATAAAATGAACTTATCTACTGAAGTGGAAGATACACTATAATTAACTTCTTCAATCTGATTTTCATAGTTTCCTTTTTCGTTACATTATTATTGCATCCAATGGTATGTTTTTCTAAGTTCTTATTGTTGATCCTACGTTATTTTTTACACTGTTCATGCCCCCTCCACTCCTTGACTCTTCCTCCTTCATTGAGGTCACTGATATGTCTCCCTCCTGGTTACCCTGCATCTCTGACTACTCCTCTTAGTCTCGCTTTTGTGCTTTCATGGGTCATCCACAAGCCAGTACTGACCTTTTGCATCTATTTCTCTGATTCAGGCTTAGTGTTTATCCCAATCTGATTGCATTGAATACCACTGCTTGTCAAGGCCTCCCATCAGGCTCTTCCAGCTGTACCTTCTAAACAGCCCGTAAGAGCTCCTCTGTGGATGTCTTCCTAGGGGGTCGCATCACATCACACTCAACAAGTAAAGAAAATCTTCTAACATGTATTCCCTTTCTCTAGCATTTCTTGCTGCTAGAGGCCTCAACATTCTTTTGATTTCAACTAGAGACCGTGTCGTCATCTATAAATTTTTCCTGTGCCTCTTTAAATTTTGTCCATCATTGTGGACAAAACATTTTCTTATTTGATGAAATATTCTTCCCACCCACATCAGCCCATAAGCGGAGACCTCCCCACCATACACAATAAAGCATCCAGCTCATCTTGTTCTGCTCTCCTGGCCTCACCCACCATTACTCACTTGCCAAACAAAAATGGATAGATGGTCCTAAAACAGCCCATTAGGCATGCTAGTCTTGATTTCAGAGAATGATGTGGCTCCATATTTTGTCATTTCATATTTTCACTCAAATATTTTCTTTCCATCCTATTTCTCCAACCTAATTTCTGATGAATTCCTAGCATATGGCTTGTAATCCACTAGTTTCCAGTTCCCAAATATTTTCCTGTTAATCTCCCCCTTAGTATTTTTGTTCATGCTGTCCCTCTATCCAGAATGTTATAATTTTGGTCTCTACTTCTTTAATTGTTCTTCCTCTTTCAAAGTCCACAAAAGGTCCCTGACTCTGGCTAAGTCCATATTCCCGCTTCTAATATCTCACCACTGGAAGTTCTAAGCCATTTGTCACAACATTAAATAAATGGCTGAGGCCACCTAGATGACTGCCTTACACCAAGTCTTATAAAATTGTTGCCTCCCAGTGAATTCACAACATTCTAGCTGTGATTGCTAAGTTTGCACTTTCAGAAACTCAAACACTTCTGATCACTTTGGTATGACCAGACCCTGATTGGTAGGGGGTGGGGGGGAAAGGAACCTCAATTAGCTCCAAGTCAGGCCCAACAACACACAGTCGTTTGTGTTGATTTAGAAAGATACCCATATTTTCCTAAGTCTTAAACTCCTCATAGTTAAAGCTGGGGTATTAATATCAACTTTCCCTAACACGCTACACTGTTAATGGAAGTTAAAATTAGATAATTTATGTAGAAGAACACCATAAAGTATTATACAAATGTACAGACTTATTACTAATTCATGATAACAAAATTCATGATATACTTAGTTTTAAGCCATAAACTTAATTTAATAATTTATAAAGAGGAATAAAGCTTTCTGCTGACTGGAAAGATATACGTGCTCTAGAGGTAAAACTTGGATTAAAGGATCTAAGGAACTGAGTAAATAATTACAAGGTTTTTGGGAAATGAATCTTGGGACTTGAATGGATTGAGTGATGACTTGCAATAATCCTTGACCTTTAAAGGAGGTTGTATTTTATGATAGATATAGAAACCCTGGACTCATTTCTGCAGATATCCAACTCCCCTATGGCATGGAAATCTGTGTTAGCTTTGAGAACAGAAGATAATTGCAATTTTTGAATATGTGTATTTCCTATGTGATGGGAAACCAATTATATCTTTTCACTTTAAATTAACCCATAACATAATCCAGTTTATGTTTTCAAGTCTCTCAACACCATACTGTATCTAAGAATGAATTGCTTCCTTTTCCGCATTCCATTGTAACTTTGTCATGTGTTGGAATCAGAATGCCTAAGATCATATACTAGCTTTTTTAGGTTACCTTGAGTAAGCCTCAGTTTTTCCATTTGTGAAATGGAATTATAATGTACTCAACATCATAGGTTGTATTGAGAACTACATGAGTTAATGAGTGGAACATAGTAAGTACCCAATGAATCTGTCATGTTATTTTAGTACTTATTTCATTGTAATTTGTGTTGTAACCATCTCTTTGCATATCTATTTACTCTATTAGACTGTAAACATCTTCAGAATACAGATTCTGTCTTATTCCACTATTATTACATTATCAGCACTTCTCATAATGTTTTGCTCACGGAAAGTGTTCAACATTTTTGATGAATACATCCAGAACTGTTTCACATAGGTGCCTTCTTTTCTCAACCAATATTTGATCTTAGAAGCCTTGTAAGCCTTCCTTCACAGCCAAAGTTCTGTTTTATACTCCTTTTATTTCTTCCAAACAATATTTTCTTAATAAATATTGATGATTGATTAATTGATTGATTGCACATGAAGTCGTTTCTAACATCACGAAACCTGAGTAATGAAGCATACTGGTCCAGGATGCTCCTATGTTTCCTTTAACTTCCATTTGCCATATGCCCTCAGCTCTTATAGTATCAATCAGGAGTAGCAATGACAACAGTGGGGCCAATGATGTGCAAAACCAGATTTACAAGTGTTATAAATCTCCTCAAAGAACCAACCATTTTTGAGATAATAAAATATTAATTGGTACCTTGGAGAAGAAAGACTTGGAAGAAAATGAACAGCAGAAAGAATTTATAAGTACACACTGTTTGTGAAATGACAAAAAACAAAAGCTCTAAGAACAAGACCCTTTATGCACCATGTATACAAACTGAAAATTTGAAATGATGGCACTCACTGATGCTCTGTTTTCTTCAGAAACATGAAATGAATCCTTTCCTCAACCAACATCATGGGTAGTGATTGATAATAGCACCTGGCAATGCATAACATTATCACAAGATACTTCTTTTCCTGATTTTGCATAAACTAATTTTGATGCCCCTTTATTCTCTAGGGAATAATTTATATTTATGTATAATTAAATTATATCACAATTTTTCATCACCTACCATATAGTTCTCTTTTACTGTCCAAGACAAATGATTTACTCTGCTTTTCTCTATTGTAATTTATAGCTAAAAACTATATTTATAAGAAATAATTTACATACCTATTTTACAAAATGTATCTTCAATAAGGCTGTGAGCTAATAGGGGCAGAAGTACTATATTTATTATCCTTATAAATACCTAGGACCACATCTGACACACAGTAGGTATTTAATAAAAAGTTGGGAAATAATTTAATGAATGAACAAAGAGGTAAATACTATGTATATGCTCACCAAATGCCGAAGTTCTGGGAGTTTCAAATAAAATGTGAAAACTAATACTTGACTGAAAAAGGCTCATACTAAAGTTGAAGAAAAAATATACTCAAGTTTTGGCTTCTATGAATAGTTATAAATAGTACTTGATAGCAGAGTATCTCTCCTACGATAAACAACTACAAAGTTGGACAAAATCACAGAGATAAAAGAATCCCACATTTTCCTCAGTCCTATCCATGGGGATAATTTCTCAAAAATAGCACAGATAATTAGAGCACAAGCAAGGCATACTGGATTGTTAAACTGAGAAGACAAACATGAATTTGAGGTTTCTTCTGAAGCTGCAGAAATCTTCATTGAAGGAATCCAGAGACAACTGACTTGAGGTTGAGGTGGATTGTAGACAACTGTGTGGAAATTCTCTATGAGTCTTTGGCCAAAGTCTCGGACATACACACACAGGGTGAAACAACGTGAGGTTCATCGGTGAGGGACTGCTATGGGGTTGCTTAGCAATTGTGGGAGACTTTGGAGTATTGTACCACAAGGGTAGAAAGACTTTGTTCACACCATGGTTTTCCAAACAAAACAAAAAATGATCCATGCCCTAGAAGTGAAAACTATACTAAAAAGTAAAAGGTACCCTAAATCCACCATTCCTAAAAATGAGCACTGGCAAGAGTCACAGAAAAGACAACATTTGCAATTTTAGTTCTACCATATTCAGAGGGACTTTTAAAATATTTTAAACTTCTAGTAGGATAATTCTGTTTCACCCACACAAAACTAAGAATACACAAGTTCGGAGTCATCATCCAGCAAAAACCTTCCTGACAAAAAGAATCAACATTCTTCAGAAGATCGTCATAGAACACAAGTTCTCTGTAATATGCCATCTACTGTCCAGTAAACAATGAATATTACTAGGTATACAAGAAACAGGAAATGAGAACTACATTTTTAAAAGAAACAGTCAAAAATTGATCCAAGATCCGCATGTTGGATTTAGTAGGTGAAGTGCATGTGTATATGTTTTTTCAAAGAATTAAGAGAAAATAACTTAATTTAACTTAATTCAAATACTTAAAGAATAATATAATATTAGTGCATGGACATACAAGACATATTAGAATAATAAAAACTATAAGGGAAACTCTATACCTAAGAAGTATAAAACTGACAAGAAAAATTTACTACTAGATGGACTTAGCAGAAGATTGGAAATGACAGAAGAAAGGAAATGTAAACTTACAACAGATCGATAGAAATCATCCAATTCAAGGAGAGAAAAAATGATTTTAAAATATATGTTAAATATCCATTCATTGATACATTCATTCACCTTGCCTCTGGTGGAAGGGACTGTATTCATTTGTTTCCTGGCCAAGGAACCCATACATCTATATATACCTTGAGACTTAAAGCCTAAAGGAGGAGATGGGGAAAGACTGGGACATAAACAGAGAGAGCTTCTCTCTCCCCACTAGAATTTTCCCCCTCTAACAGACGCCTTAATGTTTTCTGTATTCTTTTCTTTCTTTTCTGTGAATAAATTCT
>CAUYON010149268.1:0-26812 GCA_963573935.1 Arctocebus calabarensis
TGGCGGGCGCCTGTAGTCCCACCTACTTGGGAGGCAGAGGCAAGAGACTCGCTTGAGCCCAGGAATTGGAGGTTGCTATGAGCTGTGATGCCATGGCACTCTATCCAGGGTGACAGCTTGAGGCTCTGTCTCAAAAAAAAAAAAAAAAATTTAGACTCTTAGACTTTGTGGCACATAATGCCCATTGTTCTGACTTTTCACTCTTATAGGTTGCTCAGGTATGTCTATTTTTAATTTGACATGCTGTAGAAATGCATCTGAAGTCCATGAGTGGGTCTTAGTTTAGATTCCTTGCATTTGGTTTTCTGTCTTAACGAAAATAGCCAAGGATAAAGCAGATTTTTAGGGAACGCTTTAAGAATTTCCTAAATTCTGAAAGTACGCAGAGTTGAATTTGACCCCCAGTAATTCTTTGGGGGAGATTTATCCCCATGGTGACCTTGGGGATATCTTCTGTCTCATGAGATTTCTGTGGGAATTAAATAAGAGACTTAACCATGGTGCTATAAGGATTGTGTGTGGTCCCTTGCTTGAATGGAGTTTGAAGTAATTGCCAAGTCATACAGGCCACACTGTGGGATGTGGTGATGTCCTGAAGTAGTAGCTCTCCGACTTCTAGTGTGTAAAGAGTTACCAGAGCAACTCATGATTCTTGTTCCATCCCAGAGACTCATCAGCAGATCAGGGGTGGTGGATGGGAATGTGCAATTTTAATAAGCATTACAGAGGATTCTGATGAAAGAATCACACGTTGGAGGCTGTGGATAAGGAAAGCCATTTGATGCTGAAACTTAAATAGCCCGGATGGATGATGAGTTTTCATGGCTCATCTTTTAACACTAGTGGCTGCGGAAATCTTTGTATTGACCACAAAATTCTGCTTGAGAAAAATCATCCAAGAATAGCTGTGTTCAATTAGGTAAATATGGCATGTATACTAACTTGTACAAACATATTCATATTACAGGTACCTTACCAAAAGTGAGCTTAATATTTGAAATAAAGAAAAATAGAAGGAACGACTCCATTACATATCAACCTTTAAAGCTGATGAACTTTGTGTGTTCCTTTACCAGAGTAAATAAATATTTTGAGACCTGGACCTAACATACAAAGAAACCTTCTATATTATTTCTCCTATAGTTTAGTCTAGATACCATTAATGAGAGTGCTCTGGTTAATCTAAATTGCCATGATGATATGAGGAGATGTGATATATGATGAATTCAGACCACGTGGGATATATTATTAAGACTCATTGTTAAGTAAAAGGATGAAGTGAAACTGGAATGAAAAAAGTCAGGCATCCGGTCTTGGTATTTCCTGTTGTTAGAGCGAGGATATTTTACTTTTTATTTAAAAAATGCAGCACACTTAATTTTCCCTCTGATACTTATATGATATCATTTATATATACATATATCTCTACATGCATGCACATACACACACATAGAACCATATTTGATGACCAAAAAGGAAGAGGCCCCAAGGGCTCTTTAGTGTGCAATTAATAATTTTGGTCAGAAAATCAGCAGATTATTTCAGTATGGTTATATGTTATGACATCATACTCCAGTAAAGTTATAATGAACAGAAATTTTGTTTGTCTCTGTGGCAAACCAAAATGAGTTTTGTAATTGTCAGCAGGCCTTAGTGATTATAGTGGCGCCCACTCCCTCTACTGTAGTTAAAGGTCTACATTTAGCATTTAGCTATGTTAGCATTCCAGTTGTGGACCTCTATTTTCAGAAGTTTATAATTAATTGTAAACCTTGCTCTATGGTGAAAACTTGCCACATAAGATCTTAGTTCAAGAGTAAATTTCTGATTTCTTGTTGTCTGTTTTAAAGTTTTATAGTAGAACTAGTTAAAATGTGCATAAAGTTCTGTGGACAGAGGAACACTTAATTTTAGGAAATACAAAGTGAAGGTAATCTGCATTATTTATATTAGTCTGTTGAAATTTCGGCATTAAACAGATTTAAAGGAAAACAGGTGATAGAAAATTGTATACTTCAATACTGGTTATTCTAAACCAAGAGCAAAAAAGATCATGGTTTGTAATGATTTTTACTTTTTGCATGTTAAAAGTAGTCTTTACATGATTTTTAAATTTTTTTAAATATTCACTAATTTAAAAATGAGAACACATTTAAAACACTTTGTTCTTAGGGAAGATACAAAGGTGTGAAAATAAAAAATCTTGTCTTAAAACAAATTAATAGCAAATTATAGACCAAGAAAACTGACTTTAAGGTAAGAGTTTAGAACAGCAACTTTTTCTTGTTTTCATACTCTGTCGGGATTTCTGCGCTCCGCGTGATGCTGCTGATTACCCTTGCCCCTGACGTGGTGTTGTAATTTCTCTCTGACTCTCTTTCATCTCCTTCACTGCCGCCTATTGTTTCCCCTGCACTTTGATCAAAGGCATCAATCAGCCTTAGGCACTTTTTTGGTTCCTTTACTCTTACTCTTTCCAGGTGTTTATCCACTCTTGTGGTTTCAATTATTACCTTGAAAATCTGCATCTTCACTACCAATCAACATCTCTAGTACTTCATCTTAAACTTTGTCAAGCTTTAAGGCTTTGGGGCCACATGTGGCCTTCTCCATCCTTAAGTTTGACCTTTTGACTGAATTTTACAGAACAAATCTTTTTAATAAAGGAATTGTTCTGTGAAGTTTGGATTCAGTGGAGGGACTGCACTTAGGGATCTGGAGGGCCACGTGTGGCCTTGAGACCACAGGTTTACCACCATGAGTGGTGAATTCCTACATGAAGGACAGTTTATTTCAGGTTGAATATAAAACACCACTACGTGGATGTCCAGTGATCTTCTAAAACAACAGAACCTCAATTGAACTTCTTTTTGCTCAGAAACAAACATTTCCTAGCACTGGAGTGATTTTTAACTTAATTTTTCAGTATTACAATAGTAAATCCAGCATTTCATCAAAATCGAGCCTATCCATTTTGCTAAATTGCTCAATTCATTGGTCATATTTCTCAATTATCCTTTTACCTGTGCATAACATTAGATGCAATGAATCCCACCCTTCTTCATACACATTTTCCAGTTGGCTGTTAGGAAGGACTTCATGCTAGCCTGGTTTTTCTATCAGTCCCTCCTACAGAGTTCTCATTTTTTATTGCTTTAAATACTAATGTGTATATTGATGATTTCCACCTTGAGTCTCTTTCCTGAAGTCTAGTCTCATAAATCCAGCTGTTCAGTTGATATCTCCACTGGGATGTCTAATAGGTCCAATAATTAAACATCTCCAAAAGAGAGCTGCTGATATCTACCCCCAGAAAATTCAGTTTGTTTGTAGTCTTCTCTGTTTCAACATATGGGTATTCCCTATTTCACTTGCTATTAGTTCCACAACCCTGGGGTCATCCTTGACAGCCTCCCGTGCCAATACTCCTTTGCCAATCCTTGAGTAAACCTATCATTTCTACTTTCAAAATTCATCTAGAGTACAACAGTCACTTCTACTGCTGCACCCTAGTTCAGGCCACTGTCACCTTTTCTTTGAATTATCATTTTTCCCCCCCCCCCCCCCCCCCCAGTTTTTGGCCGGGGCTGGGTTTGAACCCGCCACCTCCGGCATATGGGGCTGGCGCCCTACTTCTTTGAGCCACAGGTGCTGCCCATGGTAGTTTTTTTTTTTTTTTTTTTGAGACAGAGTCTCAAGCTGTCGCCCTGGGTAGAGTGCCGTGGCATCACAGCTCACAGCAACCTCCAATTCCTGGGCTCAAGTGAGTCTCTTGCCTCCGCCTCCCAAGTAGCTGGGACTATAGGCACCCGCCACAACGCCCGGCCATTTATTGGTTGCAGCCATTTTTGTTGTTTGGCGGGCCCGGGCTGGATTCGAACCTGCCAGCTCAGGTGTGCGTGGCTGGCGCCTTAGCCCGTTGAGCCACAGGCGCCAAGCCAACTCATGGTAGTTTTTTTTTTTTTTTAATAGATCTTCCTACTTCCACCATCATTCCCCTACAGTCTGTCCTCAACAAAGTATAGTCAGATGATCCTTCTTAGATGTAAGTCAGGTCCTGTCACACCTGTGCTTGGAACCTTCAGGTGGCTGGTCATTTCACTCAGGGTGAAAGTCATTCCAGTGGTTTCTAGGGAAGGCTCTGTGGAATTGGGCTACCTTTTAGCCAGACAGGCCTCCCCACAACTTGGACATGGATGGCACACTCCTGCCTCAGGGCTTTGCGCTCAGCGTTCTCTCTGCCTCAGATGCACTCTTCCAGAAACCTCACAGTTGTTACCTTCTTAATGAAACCTGCTCTATCTTAAATCCATATCCCTGACACTTCTGAATCCTTCCGTCTTTACTTTTTGTTACATATATCCCTAGGTATTTTACACACTTATCTTATTTATTGGCTGTCTTCTCTACTATAATATAAATTTTTTTATTCATTGTCATATTCCCCTGTCTCATAGAAGGCACTCTACCAATAATTGTTGAATTAATGGATTTTATTGCATGTTCTCTTAATTTTTTTCTTCTCAGTTTCTCTTAGGTTTGTTCTTTTCACCATCTCTTTTATGCCCTCGTATCTTCGTTATTGAAATTTTCTGGTCTTGCCTCATTACTTTAGTCTCATTAAACACAGACTTTCTAAAATTTTTCACCTTAAAACATATTTTAATATGACACTTTCTGCTTAAGACTTGGCTTAAATAAGTTATTCTTTCTTATGTTGAATCTGATCTCCTTACTACTTTGCGTCATGCTAAGTCTGTCTCTCTGCCTCCATATTTCTAATCATTGATTATCTTCTCCTAGAAGCACAGTAATCTATACTTTGTCACCTAAATGGGCTTGCCTATCTCCTGTTCCTTTAATAGCTCCCTCATCCTTAGCACCAGACCATTTGGCTCACTTCTATCAAAATCTGACTGTACTGTAAACTTCTAATTAGAAAGTCTATTATGATTAATTAAATAATTTTTTGCTATTTGTGTTTAGTGTTGTATATATGCTTTTAAGGCAGATTAGTATACACTATTAACTATAGATATATTGACTCACATTTTATCTTTTATAAGTACATTATTGAAGTCAAAATGTTATTAGGATTAATAGCGTATAGAACATCCTATAGCTGGTATCTCTCTCTCTCTTTGTTTTTTTTGAGGCAGAGTCTTACTCTGTCCCTCTGGGTAGAGTGCCATGGCGTCATGTCTCACAGCAACCTCAAACTTTGGGCTCAAGTGATCCTCTTGCCTCAGCCTCCTGGGTAGCTGAGACTACAGGCGTCCACCGTAATGGCTATTTTTTTAAGAGACAGGGACTCACTCTTTCTCAGGCTGGTCTTGAACTCCTGACCTCAGGCGGTTCACCTGCCTCCACCTCTGAGAGTGCTAGGATTACAGGCATGAGCCACTGTACCCAGCTTTATAGTTGGTATCATTTTAAACAAAAGGAATCTTACTAATGATTAGAGAGTGGTTTTACTAAACTAACATTATGTTTTTGTTTTCTTATTTTAGGTATCATTGCCCAATGCCTAAGATCTTTTATGTCCAACTGACTGTAGGAAACAATGAATTTTTTGGGGAAGGAAAGACTCGACAAGCTGCTAGACACAATGCTGCAATGAAAGCCCTGCAAGCACTGCAGAATGAACCTATTCCAGAAAAATCACATCAGGTGTGGTGTTGCTGCAGATGACAGTCTCTTTCTTATACTTTCCTTGTGGGATTATTGTGAAGACAAGTAAATGCATTTTATAAGTAAAGGAATCTGTTCTGGTAGAGTAGAATACTAGAGTGATAATCTGCTAAGATTTGCTTCTTAAGGCTATCTGTCTGCTATAGTAGACTCAGGTATTCTTGCCAAGATAGCCTCACCTTTTAGAACATTAGTTTACCTCTGGAGTTCACCTCCCAGGCAATTTGGGATTTGGGGATATGTATAAGGATGAGAAATAACATTTATTTGCCTTGCATTTAATGCTATGCTTATTGAGCATAGGTTATATTATATCAGTCTAGAATCAAAGAATTTAAAGTAGAGGTTTTTATGGCTTTTTCAGTCCTAATTAATTTTTCAAATAGGAATACTAAGGCTACTCTTGAGTCATCTCATTCATTCTCATGGCTTTAGCTACTTTCTCTCTTACTTCAAAATAGTATCCTACTCGGTCATGTCTTACCTACGGTACAGTTGCCTTCTTACTGGACTTTTCCACTTATTTCAAACCCTATGGTTCAGCCTCTGCAATTCTCCTTTCCCCAAACATGTTCTGCCTCCTTTGAGATTTATCTTAATGGCTGAGTTAGGTGTTTTTCTGCTTATATTTTTTCATTGTAACTGTTAATTTGTTTTCCCATTAGATGATAAGATTTTTGGTAGCAGGAATACTTTATCTCATTATTTTTAAGAGTTGCACTGCATTTAGCATATACTAGGCCTTCCAGAAGTATGTGTTAAATCAGTGAATAAGTAAATTGGAGCTAGTGCGGTACTCAGAGCTGTTGCATCCTGTATATTTTCTGTACCTTAGTCTTCACGGATCATGTTAGAACATTAGTGCAGGAATCACGGGGTGGCAGGGATAGGTTGGGTAGAGATCTCTAAAATAAGAGGCCTAGTTAGGGAAATAAGATCAACTCAAATTAGTGTATAGTTGAGGGAAAGCTTTCTAAACTCAGTATTAAGTGCTTCTACTTAAGAAAAAAGCTGAAAACCAAGTAACAAAAAGCCTTGTAGCAAAGCCCTCGACTACTGTGATTGCTCCAGATCCACTAGATACAGTCTGTAGTTTGTTGTTTTTCATTGTAGCTCAGGTGGGCTTTTTTGACTGTAGAATACATGTAAGGTTTGTTATAAAGTTAGGATTCAGATTCAATATTATCCTATATTTTGTGATTCAGAATGGTGAATCAGGAAAAGAAATGGATGATGACAAAGATGCAAATAAATCTGAGATCAGCTTAGTGTTTGAAATTGCTCTGAAGCGGAATATGCCTGTCAGTTTTGAGGTATGTGCTCAGCAGAAATCTAGTTTTTTTTCCTGCTCTGGTTACTTTAAACAAATAAAATAACTGGTATACTGGTATCATGCAAAAGTTAATGTGCCTCCTTATGTTCAAATCCACTGTCATGAAATGATATAGACCCTGGGGAAAATAGAAATTCCAATGATGTCATCGATTCCTGCCAATTTCTGTGTAGTTTGTTTATTAAGTCGTTTATAGACATGATATTTCAGTTTTCATCGTAACACTTACTTTCTGGGTAGAAGATAATTTGTAGTACCCTATAGGATTTGGTATTTTAAATAGGATCAAATTAAAAATACTCAAGTTAATATTTAGTGACACCTATGTATTAATATCCAGTTTGTTTCAATTGTGTGGAGGCCAAAATATGGTTAACTTTTAACCTTAATTATTTAACAAAATCACTAAGAAGTATTAAAGCAGGCTTGGCACCGTAGTGCAGTGGTTACCACGCCAGCCACATGCACTGAAGCTGGCAAATTCAAGCCTGGCCTGGGCCAGCTAAACAACAATGCCAACTACAATAACAACAAAAAATAGCCAGACGTTGTGGTGGGCACGTATAGTCCCAGCTACTGGGAGGCTGAGGCAAGACAATTGCTTAAGCCCAAGAGTTAGTTTGCTGTGACCTGTGATGCCATGGCACTCTACCGAGGGCGACATAGTAAGACTCTGTCTCCAAAAAGTGTTTAAGCAGGTCTTGACTTTTCCACTAGGTAAATATGCCACATGCATATTTATAAAATTATGTGAAATTTGAAAGAGAAAACTTTGAAAAATCATTATTATAATAACTCCCTTATTAAAAAATCACTAATTTTGCAACCTGTATCTGGAAAATAAACAAGATCTGTGAAATAACCTAAAGCAGTGTGGAGAATCCTCCTTCATATTGTATAACATCCCCCTGCTGGGATCATCTGATCTGGACCGGCACACTTCTTGCCTTCTTCTTGGACACAGTTCTGACGAGTAATTTATCTGATTTCTCTGCACATAGTAGATTAAAGCAAAATGAAGAAGGCGGGTAATACTTGAGTGTCTTCTGATCCCAGCAAGAAATGATAGGCAAAAATATAGAAAACATACAGAAGTAACTGCATGTACTGGAAAATTATTGAAACATGGGATCTATTAAAGGCTACAATGAATACAAACATTTTTATAAGTCTCAGAAACCCTTGGGGATATCAATATAGTATAAAATATTCGATGTTCATAATGATGATCTAATGTGAGACATAAAAGATTAAATATTTAATATCTACTAAATCAGTAATATATATACTTTTTGTTTTGACTGAGAAGAATATACCTCAAAGTGGTTAAATAAGCACTTTTGGTGTTTATACTGGTTAACTTAAATTAGTTGGAAAGTTTGCTTGTGATAAATTTCTTATTCCTAATAACGTCAGATTATTGAGATATTGTATTGTCTTCATTCCTTTTCCTAATTAGTACCCAATAATAAAAACAAAATTTCAATATAATTTCTGGCAGTAAATTAACTAACTAGATATCTTTTATTGGTCAAAATTTTGCAGGAGACCAAAGTATGAGTACTCAGATTTTGGAAGGCATCTTTTCTCCAAAAGCTGGCATAGTTTAAAAGCGAGAGCAGATTAAACATGTTTAGGAACATTTCATTAATAGCTGACAGGATAAATCCCTAAATAGCTAGGTATCTTTATGGCATATCTACTTTACTTTTTAGGATCATGTTATAAGAGTAAATATCCTTCACTGTAAAATAGCGTTTGTCTATCAAAAACAGGTTATTTTTCATCTATCAGCTGTTTTTGAGAGGCTTCCACAGTTAGGATGCTTTGTGAGTTATAGAACTACAATAAGACAGGGACCTTGTCCTCCAGTAACTTACCCTTAACCAGTAAAAAATCAGGTCTGTGTGTAATTATTCTAGATGACTAATTTAATTAGGCATCTAATATGATACATTTTATGTTCTTTTTTTTTGCAGTTTTTGGCTGGGGCTGGGTTTGAACCCGCCACCTCCGGCATATGAGGCTGGCGCCCTACTCACTGAGCCACAGGCGCCACCCTCCATTTTATGTTCTTAAATTTATGTTCCATAAGGCATGGGGAAACCATAAAGTCTGGTTTAAGTAATAAAAAAATATTGGCTATGAATTGAATGTGTTTGCTTAGATTTCTTCAATTTCAGTTCATTAAGTATGAAGTATCACAAAATGGGAATAGTTTTCTCAAAGAAATATTATAATTTTGTTTATGTTGTGAATATTGAGACAGTCTTGTTGTAAGACTACGTCTAAATTGCCTATACTTGTATTTATTAGGTTATTAAAGAAAGCGGACCACCACATATGAAAAGCTTTGTTACTCGTGTGTCAGTGGGAGAGTTTTCTGCAGAAGGAGAGGGAAATAGCAAAAAACTCTCTAAGAAACGTGCTGCAACTACCGTCTTACAGGAGCTTAAAAAACTTCCACCTCTTCCTGTGGTGGAAAAGCCAAAACTATTTTTTAAAAAACGCCCTAAAACAATAGTAAAGGTAAGTATATGCTTAATACCAGTCAGTTCTATTAAATATGTATGATAGTAGTTAGAAATAAAAGTTTTCCCATAAGGCAGATCTCTGAACCTATGGAGTACTAGAATCAAAGCAGGACACGTGACTGTAAAATAGGGACGATTCTGTTTTGCTTTTTAAATGTCTGTGTACTTAGATTGTACACAGACAAATAATAATAATCATGTTTGTATTTGTAGTTTCTTCTTATTTAAAAAGTGCTTTCCTATTCATGTCACTTTTACTAGAACCTCTATAATGATTATGTAAGGTAGAGGATGTTATCTCTCATTTTATAAATAAGGCTCTAAAACGTGTTCAAAGAATGTGCTCATTTTTATTGAGCTGTCATGTTAAACAAAACTGGCCTGCTGTGATCTCTAACCCAGTGTTCTTTCTGCACACAAGCTCCTATGTGGTAGCTTCTTAGGATATCATGAAATGGTAACAGGATACGGAGTAATAATCATATGAATAATGCTAATAACATCGCAGCAGCTAGAGGTTATAAAACATTCTATATGCCAGACTTTATCCCAGTCTTTGCATGCTTTATCACATTTAATCCACATAGCAACGCTATGAGGTAGATTTGGTATTATTATATTGTTTTGTTTTCACTTATCCAGTCATATCTTGCTAATGAAGACAGCTTTTCAAGATTTTGTGATTCTTTTATTGGATCAGATTTTATTTACATTACAAAGAAATAAAAGGCAAAGGTCAGAGGAATGAAATGAACCAGCATTTAGTACAGGATAGTACTTACGAATTCTTAAAATGTATGACATGTTTGGAACTAAATTTCTGGGCTCTTAGGAAAGCTCAGGATTTTTAGCGATATTGCAGGATTTCAATTGCTAGCTCAGTCTCACTTATTTAGCAGAATTCTGAATAAGTGGTACAAACAGAATTACAGATAAGAAATATATTTAATCTTTGACTTTCTTTTGTGTAATGGCACAACTTAGGTATTTTTATAGGTTTTATACCTTTTTTCTTTATTTTCTTTAAAAATCCATGTATAATAATTACTTAGTAATTACTAATGCATTGATACTTACAACAATCCTATGGAACAAGTACAATTATTTGTTGTTTTTTTTTTTGTTTGTTTGTTTTGAGGCGAGGTTTTGCTCTGTTAGAGTACAGTGGCATCATCCTAGCTCATTGCAACCTCAGACTCCTGTGCTCAAGCAATACTTGAGCCCAGAAGTTTATGCAAATACACATAAATAATTGCATAAATATTTGTTGTTCTTAATGAATGCTGCTGATATTACTTCACTTAGAAGGAACATAGGTTTTGCATTTTCTGTAATAACATTATAGATTATATGTAAGTTAGATGAAAAATAAATGCCAAAGAGATCCACTTACTATTAATCATAGTGATTCTGAAAAGAAATGGCTTTTATTCTCATGCCTTACCCACACAGTCAGGGAGTAGGACATAAGAGCATGACCTTTAGAGTTGGGTTTGATTATGAATCCCTATGACCTGAAAAACTTTTCTATTCTTCTTATTAATAATAATAATAGTGGGAATAATGATTGTACTTGCAGCTGGTCGTAGTGGCTCTTGCCTGTAATCTTAACACTCTGGGGGGTTGAGGTGGGAGGATCATTTGAGCTTAGGAGTTCAAGACCAGCCTGGGCAACATAGGGAGACCCATCTCTGTAAGAAAAAAAAAAAAAAGCCAGGCATGCTGGTGTATGTCTGTAGTCCTTGCTACCTGGGAGGGTGAACCAGGAGGATAACATGAGCCAGAGAGTTTGAGGTTGCAGTGAGTAATGATTATGCCACTGCACATTAGCCCAGGTGACAAACTGAGACCCTGTCTGTCTCAAAATAAAAAGAAAAAATAAGGGCGGCACCTGTGGCTCAGTGGTTCAAGTGCCGGCCCCATATACCGAGGGTGGCAGGTTCGAACCTGGCCCCAGCCAGCTAAAACAGCAGTGGCAACTGCAACAATAACAAAAAAATAGCTGGGTGTTGTGGCGGGTGCCTGTAGTCCCAGCTACTTGGGAGGTTGAGGCAAGAAAATCTCTTAAGCCCAAGAGTTGGAGGTTGTTGTGAACTGTGATGCTACAGCGCTCTACCAAGGGCGACAGAGTAATACTCTGTCTCAAAAAAAAAAAAAAAGAAAAATTGTATTTTTGTACTTGCTTCATAGGATTGTTGTAAGTATTAACTGAGACAATGCACAGAGTGCATTAGTAATTGGTATTTATTAGTAGTAGTAACAGTGAGACTACTATAATATTCAATAACAACCTCCTCAAAAACAACCATTGGTATTTTGTATCTAATATTGTCTATTTCCATTTTTTATGTATGTGAATATATCTATAAACTATTTTCTTAAATCTCTTAATATATAAAATCTGTGGCTTTTCTATGATGAAAGAACAGTGTTTTATATAAGAATGTTAGCACAAACCTGGTCACAGTAACTACTATCTAAGATATTAAACAAAATCTAATCTTAATAAGTTAAGAATAAATAATAATAAGCTATTATGCTAGAAAAGATATTTCCGGCTCGGCGCCTGTGGCTCAGCAGGTTAAGGCGCCAGCTACGTACACCTGAGCTGGCAAGTTCGAATCCAGCCCGGGCCCACCAAACAACAATGACAGCTGCAACCAAAAAAAATGGCTGGGTGTTGTGGCGGGCGCCTGTAGTCCCAGCTACTTGGGAGGCAGAGGCAAGAGACTCGCTTGACCCCAAGAGTTGGAGGTTGCTATGAGTTGTAATGCCGCAGCACTCTATCCAGGGTGACAGCTTGAGGCTCTGTCTCAAAAAAAAAAAAAAAATTAGATATATATATTTCTATAGTAGGATATAAATATAATAATATAAACTTAACTCTTGTTTTAACTATAGCTATTGAAAGCAGTATTATTGTTTAAGTGTTATTCCTTAGAAATAGGGGCCAGAAGAAGCATTTGATTTCTCAGAATTATTCTCTACTATTTCTATATAAAAGCATATTATTCTAGAACTTCCCTTTTATCCATCATTCAGATCTCAACTTAAACTTGACTTTTCCAGGCATACTTTTCTGAAAATCTCCCACTCCCAGATTAGGTTGACCTCCTGCATTTTTCCTCACATACATCACTCTTGGATTTATTTACACCATGTCTGTCTTATGTTAAAATAAAGCCTATAGATATCCTCTGAAATGTTAAGATTATTTTGAGAAAGTAAGATGCATAGAATGAGTTGGAATCTTGGTAATTTTAAGTATGGTCATGCCATATAATGTGCCAACAAATGGATTTGCTTGTAATAATATCTTAATTTTCAGCCTTTTCCTCACTTCCTTTTATGGCTTATATAGCTAGAGTCCATAGTTCTTTTTTTTTTTTTTTTTTTGGAGACAGAGCCTCAAACTGTTACCCTGGATAGAGTGCTATGGCATTACAGCTCACAGCAACCTCCTATTCCTGGGCTCAAGCGAGTCTCCTGCCTCCACCTCCCAAGTAGCTGGTAGTACAGGCACCCGCCACAATGCCTAGCCCTTTTTTGGTTGCAGCCATCGCTGTTTGGTGGGCCCGGGGTTGGATTCGAACCCACCAGCTTAGGTGTACATGGCTGGCACCTTAGCCCGTTGAGCCACAGGCGCCGAGCCAAGTCTATAGTTCTTTATATTCAACAGCAGTAGAGACTGTGACACTTTGCTCAATTTCATTTAAAGTAATAAAACTATTGCATTGTCTCATTTGATCCTCTTGATCACTCTCTGGTACTGCAGGTAGCATTCATTCCCATATTACAGATGAGGCTCTTAGTGTTTAGGAAACTTACCCAAGATCCTGTAGCAGTAAGAGGTTTCTGATGCAGTTTTCATTTCTCACTGTAGTGCTCATTTGAAACTGGTTAATTGTGAAATTTTGAATTTTAGGATTTACTCTATAGGCTACCCTGTTAATATATAAAATGGCCCTGATGATGTCTTTGATTTTACATCCTGTTTTTTTGATGTATTTTACAGTTCCCATCTGAAATGTGACATCAAAGAATATTTCCCAGTTCAGGGATAAGATGTTCTGGACACAGCTATTATAGGACCATCCTTTCTAGTTTGTAGGATGATAATCTATTACTTAGTGTCCAAGGAATAACTTAATTTTCAAGGGAGCTAGTAGTTAATTTCAGCAAAAAAAGAAACCAAACCATTCTTTTTTTTTTTTTTTTTTTTGAGACAGAGCCTCAAACTATTGCCCTGGGTAGAGTGCCGTGGCATCACAGCTCACAGCAACTTCCAACTTCTGGACTCAAGCGATTCTCCTGCCTCCACCTCCCAAGTAGCTGGGACTATAAGCGCCTGCCACATTGCCTGGCTATTTTTTGGTTGCAGCTGTTGTTGTTTGGCAGGCTGGGGATGGATTTGAACCCGCCAGCTCAGGTGTATGTGGCTGGCTCCTTAGCCACTTGAGCCAAAGGTGGCTGAGCCCCAAGCCATTCTTAACGTTCTTAGCACTCTATCATTATCTAAATTTGATTTATGCATCTAGTTCTTTGTCATTAGAACCCATATCAACAGCAGTTTCTTTGGAATTTAAAGACATTCTTAGAGTCAAATTAAATAGGAATAAAATAATAACATTGGAAACACATTCATACTTTTTTGAACTTCTTCACAAACTGAGCATATTACTTCTAGTGCCAGACTCAAAGCTTCTCTTTACGTTTTCGTTGGGATATCAGTCTTAGATTTGAATTGTTGTGTGGATTTGTCTTTTTACATCAGTCCTTCTTCATTCCCTTTATAAATTATTCAATTTTGATTTTGGAAAATATAACTAGAAGTTGAAACCAATATTTTATCAAAAGCTGAAAGTCTCCTTTGCTCTCTCCCTAACCACTGAAATAGTGACGTTCTCAGTCTTTTTCCTCTTACTCTTTCCCTAGACTGCTCTTCTACTTCTAGAGTTTCAATTCCATCTTTATACAAATATTTCCAAAACACTTGTCTGTGCTTACACTGCCTGTTCGACATCTTCATTTAGTATTTCTCAGTCACCTCAAAGTCTGTGTCCCAGACTCTTCATGTTACTTTACCAAACCTTTCTCCTCCAGCATTCTCTGTCCCAGTGACTGGCACCACCAGCCAGCTGCTGTAGCAGAAAGCCGGGAGTCATTTTTCATTCTCTCTTATCCCATACTTCCCATAAATTACTATGTTTTATTGATTCTATCACCTAAATATTTCTTAAGTTTTTTTCCATCTCTTCTGCCACCTTTTGGTCCAACTCACAATCATCTCTTGCCTAAACTACCACAGTAAACTTTTAACGAGCCCTCCTACAAGTACTCTTGACACCAAATGATCTTTTTTAAAAAATGTATTCTCTTTTAGAGGTACCTATCTAATCGTGTCATGCCTCTGCTTAAAACCTGTTAGTAGGCCTGGTACAGTGGCTCAACCTGTAATTCTGGCTCTGTGGGAGGCCAGGCATTGGTCATTTGAGGCCAGGAGTTTGAGATCATCCTGAGCAATAGTGAGGTATCATCTTTTCTAAAAACAGAAAATGTAACTGGGAGTTGTGGCTTCTTTCATTTAGCATAATTATTCTGATATTCATTTATATTATGTATGAACTGTTGGTTCTATCTTATTGCTGAGTTGTATTTCATTCTATCTATATATCATCACCAATTGTTTATCTTTTCACCTGTTGGTGGACATTTGGGATGTTTCTCAATTTTGGCTGTTAACACATGAAGCAGCTATGAATTTTTGTGTGCTTACCTTCTTACAAGTATTTGCTTCCATTTGTCTTGGTCATTTAGTAGAGGCATATTCAACTTTTCAAGAAACTTACAATTGTTTTTCAAAGAGGTAGTAGCTGCAATATGTTACATTCTCATCAGCAATGTGAGAGAATTCCAGTTGCTCCACATCCTTGCTAACACTTAGCATGCTCTTTTAAATTTCAGATGTGCAAATATATGTATATTAGTATGTCATTGTGATTTTTAATTTAGATTCCTTAATGGCTAATGATATTGAGCATTTTTTATATGTTTAGTGGCACATGATTCTTGATGAAATGTCTTTTCAAATCTTATGCCTGTTTAGTGGTTGCTTATTTAAAATAGTAATAAATTTATTACTCAATTTTTAGAGATTTTTATACATTCTGGATACAAGTTCTTTATCAGATATGTGGTTTGCAGATATTTTCTTTAAGCCTATGACTTGTCTTTTTCAAAAAAGTAGGAAATAGCCAGGCATGGTGGCTCATGCCTATACTCCTACCACTCTGGGAGGCCTAGTCCGGTGGATTACCTGAGCTCACAAATTCGAGACCAGCCTGAACCAGAGTGAGACCTCATCTTTAAAAATAGCCGCGCATTGTGGCTAAAGGATATGAGATTTGGATAGAAGTTCCTTTTTTGCATATAAATAGCCAGTTAGTTATCTTAGCATTGTTGTTTCTTCACTAAGTTACTTTTGATCTTCCTGGAAAATCAGTTGACCAGATATATACATGAATATCTTTCTGGATACTGTTCTTTTTTTTTTGATCACTTTGCCTTTGTCCAAAATGCTACACGTAATATCTTGAAGCCATGGTTCATAATCTTGAAATCAGGTTGCCTGAGTTTTTATACTTTTTTTCAAAATTCTTTTGGTTAATTGTCCTTTGCATTTTCATGTGAAATTTAGCAACAGCCTATCAATTATTACCAAGAAAAGCCTGATGAGATTTTTATTTGGGTTATAGTGAATTAATAGTTTGAGGAGAATTGCTATGTTACCAATATTGGGTCTTCTGGTACATAATGCAGTGTGTCTCTTATTTATTTAGATCTTGTTTAATTTCAGCAGTAGTTTGTATTAATAGTTTTAGTAGGCTTTACATAAATTATATCATACTATATCTATATCTATCTATATGTCATTCTGTGCTTACTCTTTTTTACTTAGCATTATTTTTCTGAATTCATTCATCCTGATGCATGTAGCAACACTTCATCTTTACTGCTATATACCATTCCATTGTATAAACATGCCACAGTTTTTTTTTTTATTGATAAATATTTGTTTCTAGTTTTTTTTATTTTCCTCTGTCAAATAATGCAGCTGCAGATAGGAGCTGGCACACATGAGTAATAGTTTTCTACAGTACATTTGTGCCTAGGAATAGGTTGCTAGTAACAGGATGTACCATCATAGGCTTTACTGGACATTGCCAAATTGTTTTCCAGTTTATACTATTGTCACTGTCGTGGGGGAGTTTTTGTTACTCCTCGTTCTTACCAGTTGGGGTTGTCAGACTTCTTAATGTTTGCTAGATCTGTGGATGTGAAATAGTAGCTCAGTGACATTTTAATCTGTATGTATTTTTGGTGTCCTAATGAGGTTGAGGATCATTTCCTATTTCTTTCCTTCTATGGAATACTTGTTCATCTCTTTTGTTCATTCTCCTTTTAGATTCTGTTTTCCTTAATACTTTTTAGGAATTTTAAAATATATTTTGAATATTGGATATATATTTTTTAAATTACATGTGTAACAAATATTTCCTCCTAGTTCATGACTTGTCTTTCACATTCTTTTTTTGTTGTTGTTTTCTGATGAACAGAAGTTGTGAAGCAACTCTGCTATATTGAAGAGTTCACTCAATTTTAAAAGCGTATTTTTTGACTTAACTTATCAATAATATCAGTGATACTTCTGAGCCCCAAATCCCATGGTAGCCTTAGTGACAGACCCTTTTCATGATTTTCCTTTATGAAATCCTCATAAATGACTCATCTTTGTCTTCTCCCATCGTAGTTTTGGAGTGTAGGAGTGGAGGGAGAAAACCATTGTTTCTTTAAGGATCTAATAATAAAGTTTATAAGCATATTTTGACACTTTTTCTTAAATTAATTTTCAGGCGGGTCCAGAATATGGTCAAGGAATGAACCCCATTAGCCGTCTGGCTCAAATTCAACAAGCCAAAAAGGAAAAAGAGCCAGATTATGTTTTGCTTTCGGAAAGAGGAATGCCTCGGCGCCGAGAATTTGTGATGCAGGTATTTCTAACCTTTATGTTAGAATTTTTTTTTAACTATTGAAAAGTGTTAGGAAGGCAAACTAGGAATTTAAAGCACAAAGCAAAGCTGTGTTTACATTTAAAGCATGCATCCCCTCCAGGCGCAACTACCAACTTGGTGGAAGCATCCAAGTGTCAAGGACGTGTTAGAATAGACAACGTGAAGTTTTGAAGGGACTATGAGTTCACACGGGTTATTTGCCACAGAATTTATCATTTAATGGTTATCTCATAACTTTCTATGTTACATTTTTCAGCCGGAGTCTATTAACTACTAGGAATTGGAGACAAATGGAATTAGAAACAAAATTTAAAAGGATGACTGTAGTATATGGAACAAGGCCAAGAGCATGATGAGCCTGTGGGCTGTCAGGAAAATTGGAAAAAGCGAGCAAGTTGGCTGGCTGACTACGGTGGGGGCTGAGGGACTCAGCGCTGCTGAGGTCTGACTGCTGCACCTTGCAGCCAAGAAACTGGAGAGTATTGCGAGTGTGTTGGCAGCTGGGCGGCCGGGCATTGAGACAGAATGCCTAAAATGCCCTCCTTTTAAAATTCTACCTATTCATCTTTATTTACCTCACTTATTAAAAAAAGATTACAAAGATTTCAAACAGATCCTTAGGTGGGGAGAGAATAGTCTAATGGGTCCCTAATATGCCCACACTCACACTTACATTTTTTGCCACCCTTGATTCAGCTATTAATGTTTCTTTCCTCCCTCCCTTTCTTCTTTTTTCCCCTTCTTTCCTTCTTTTCCTGAAGTATTTCAAAGCTAACTTCTAACCACATACCATATCAGCTTTATGTATTTTAGTGTATGCCTCTAAAAGATATGGAAGGTTTTCTTATATTACACATGATTCATTAGAATCATCTAATACCCAGTCCATATTTAAATTCTTTTTTTTTTTTAAAGAGATAGAATCTCACTTTGTCACCCTTGGTAGAGTGCTGTGTTGTCACAGCTCACAGCAACCTCCAGCTCTTGGGCTTAGGTGATTCTCTTGCCTGAGCCTTCCAAGTAGCTGGGACAACAGACGCCCATCACTACACCCGGCTATTTTTTGTTGCATTTTGGCTGGGGCCAGGTTCAAACCTGCTACCCTTGGCATATGGGGGGACTGGCGCCCTACTCACTGAACCACAGTGCCGCCCTATATTTAAATTCTTCTTGTCTCTAACAATTGGTTTTTCAAAGAAACTTTTATAGTCAAACCCAAGAATCTCACCTTTATGTAATTCAGATAAAATCAATAGATACTTATTACTAAGTAATGACTATATGGCAGACATTTTGGCACTGAGAAATAGTATCTCATATTAAGTTTTCATGTATAGCTTAAGTTTTGCTTTCCCTTCTATTTTGTAATCTCCATATTTCTTCATCTTATAGTACCAGTATAGTGGTTTGTAAATAGTAGGAGCTTAATAAACATTTGATATAGACATTTGCTCTCTGCCTGCCTAAGAGCCAGTATGTTTGGCTTTTGTTGGAGATGTAAACTTAAAATGCTGTAGTCATGGATAAACCAATACTGAGAACCCACATATTAAACAAGGAGAATGCTTTGTGACTGGTAAACACATTATTGTCTAGATTTCATTAGGACCCAGAACAGTGTTGTTCTGGTACCTTCACTTGGTAAAATATATTCACCATTTTTCCTATTAACTTTATTAGCTTTGAAGATTTCTGAAATGTATTCTTTTAACTCCAGAGCTTGAAGAAAAAAAATCACCTAAATTTTAGGCATGTATTGGGAATATAAACTGACTTTGGCTTTATTAAATAATTCCTTTTCTGTGGAGTATATTGAGTACCCCTTTGAAAGAGGAATTTAGGGTATCTTAGGCCAGCTTTCGTTTTATGGGTATTCATAAACATTCTAGTCAAACAGGGACATTTGGCTGTGCTTTTAAATGTTTTCACACTGAATTCATATTATTTTTTCCCTTCTGGAAGCCCCGGTGGATTCATTACAGTATTGTAGCAACTTTATCAAAGTAAAGGCTTTTTTTTATATAAATTACTTAAGCAGTGTTATCATTTGTTATAATTGAATATGGAAGTAAAATATATAGAGGTAATATGCTCAATTTTATCTGTCACCAAAAAATAGTATGTTTATATGTTATAAAATGGATATAGTTACTTGTGTTGATTACTAGATTAAAAAAAAAGAAAATTTCTGATAACATTATTTGGGTACTCAGTTCCAAAGCAGATTTGTTAAAGGTTTTTATTTTTTTAGTGAGAGATATTTTAATTTTTCAACAGAAAATAATGATAACTAAATTGCATATCAGCACACTATATAATTATTCTAACCTATGATAACACGTATTAACTTTTCTACCTGTGATTAAGATCTCAGGGTGGTTTTATATATATATAAATACAATTTCATCTATTTTATTTGATTTTCAATGAAAGATAATGGTTTTCATTTTTGGTAAATGCTATTTCAGAGCTTTTTTTGTTTCTTAGTTTTTTGAGGAATTAATTCTTCATGACTGATTTGTTTAATTTAAAGACAAAAATCTGGCAGTCTTAAATTTATTGCATAGTAAAATAGTTGGGCTTCTTTGAAGATAGAAATTAACATTTTAAAATAGAGACCTTATTAAGAATAATTGTCAAATTTGTGAGATTTCAAGGAAGATGAAATTTCATGGAATTTACTTTGTATACTCACTTGACTTTTAGAACAAAGCAATGTTTATTAGCAGGGAATTAAAGTCCTTCAGCAATGTGATCTTTTTAATACTAACAAATTACCGTAGGATTAACAACTCACAACTATTGAACCATGCAATTATAAAAACTTGTGTAAGATGAGGGATGAGTGAATGGGAAAATGCATCTAGGAAGTACCTGTTGTAGAAGTAAGTCTTGAAAGTATCAGAATAGGTCAGATGGAAATTCGACAGAAGCAGAAACAAGGTGAATGCAGAGATGGAAACAGCTGACAAGTTCAAGAGCAGGCTCTTAGATCAGAGGGCATCAGGCTAGGGTAGATAAATGAGATTTATGGATGCAACAACAGAAAAATTGAAAGAAAAGTGAGCGAGGTATGTATAGCATGTAAAGACAGATGAAAAACGTTATGCATTTATTTACTGCTCTGAGATCTTTTCATTCTGTTTGCTTTGGCAAAGTCTTTTGACCCTCAAAGCAGTTAAAGGAAGCTTCTCATGTAACTAACCTGATCTTTTCACTGCTGAGCATTCCAGCAATAACATAGAGGCTGGTGAAGCTGGGAAACAAACCAAGCACTGGAAAAAATAACAGGTAGCAGCAGCCACTCCAGCCAGAGATTTGAGCATGTTATCCATAGTGCCTGTTGAGGTCAGGTAGGCAGACACAGATGTGGTAGGGCCTGTGTTCATCCTGCTCCAGGGATCTGCCTAGACTGTACTAGATCACTGCTTCTCAGAGACAGGTCCACAGACTGATTTGTTAAAATATGGTGGTTTCTGGTTTCAGAAAGAGCAGAAATGTTTTCAGAAACATTTTACAGAAGTGAACTATATGGTTTGTGATAGTTGTTACAGTAATTCTATAATGAATATATTTTTAGTGTTCCATATGCTACAGTAATTATGTCATTTAGTTTGTCTTGACTAAAATTATTGGGAGAGTACAATTTCTTTTTCATATCATTTGCATGTGTTAATGTTTATTAAGTTTGTGTTTGTTACCATTGGACCGTGTATCCCCTATTCCTTAAAAGTGGTTTATTCATTGAAATGGTGATAGAAATAGTAATAAAACTAAAGCTCATCATAATTAATTATGTAAGAATAAATGTTGAACAGTACTCAAGTGTAGATACCAAATGGGGATCCATAATTTTCTGGGACAGATGAAACAGCCAATATTATGATTTCACACAAGGGCCAGAAATGAAAATGTGGGTAGAAGTATCATTCTATTGTTTCTGAAAACTGAATTTTGTTGTACTGTGTATTGATTGATCATTAGTACCCAATGTATTGTCATTGTGAAATTTTATTAAAGTGGCATGAAGCTGTTGAAGCTTTCTAATTTTGTTTTTTAAACAAAAACAGTGACATCTGGTAAAACAATCAGACTTTAGATATGGATTGCTAGGTCAGCTCTCTTGCTCATTTTTCTATTGCCTTTTTTAAAAATGCATTTACGGGAATCTACTATATATTTTGGATGGGAGCCCAGTTATATGGCATTTCAAATATCTTCTCTTGTGTTGACTTTCCTTTCTTCCTTTTTTTTAATTGTGCTTTTTGAAGAACAGGCATAATTAATTTTAATGTGGTCATAATTATTTGTCCTTTCCTTTATGTTAACTTTAAGTCTAGAAAACAAGTAAATGCTCCCACCTTGTACTTCCTCAAAAGGATCTTGACTGTTCTTTGCATTTCTATGTAAAGTTGTATGTAAATTTTGGAATCCCCTTTTCTTTTCTTTTTTTTGTGAATTTATTTTTATTGAGGTAGGGGACACAGGGTGGGAAATGTCGCTTTGGGGTATGGGATACCCCTCCCTCACCGGGAATGTCCGTTCTAATCTTCCTGGGGATCCTTGTGGAACTTTTTCTTCTTCTTGGAGCTACTCTTGGTGCCTGCAGCCTCTTCTGGCCGCTGCTGACCGTCTCCTCCTTAGAGGAGAATTTCCGCTTTTTCTTAGACACGCTCTTTCTGCCTCCCTCTTCAGGATCACTAACTACTGTTTCCTCCTTGGGGGACGCTTTCTTCTTCTTGGGAGGACTTACAATGCCAGCCACTTCCTCAAGATCACTACTAACCAACTCCTCCTTGGAAAAAGATTTCTTTTTCTTGGGTTTAGAGACAGGGATAGATGGGTGGTCTTCCATTCCATTCTCCCAAGGAATCTCCTGGGGCTTTTGCTTTTTCTTCTTTTTGGGTTTTTCCACCGTATCCTCACACTCCTCCTGCTACAGAGTGCTACTGCTGTTTTCTGAAGAAGCGAAGGCGAGAGCAGCTAGTGGTTTCTTTTCCTTCTTCAAGCGTTTCTTCTCCTGTTTCTCCAGTTTCCTAGTGATCTCAGCAGCCGCTTCCTCTGCCTGAACCATTGCTTCCTTCATGACATCCAGATTCTTTCGTGGAATCTCTCCAGTCTCATAGAAGGACAGCCACTCTTCAACTTGTTCCCGAAGCTTCTCCCCAAATACGCTCGTGGGCACCTCAGAAAAGCAATCGATTCGTGAGGCAATACTGCATTTATTTGCCAGGTATCGGGAGATTTGGCCTTTGTTCTTGGCAGCTGCTCGGCCAATGAAGGTGGAATGGAAAATGAATCCATATTTTGGTGTGCTACCCCTGTCTTCGGGGCTCTGGAAACTTGGTCCCTTTGCCGGGCCCTGGGAATCACTCAGACACCAGGACTGGCCATCATTGAATTCCCTTTTCAAGTAATGTAGAAGTATGTCTAGGATTTTGATTCCAGTTCATTGAGTTTATAGGTCAGTTTGAAGAGGACTGATCATATTACTGTCGGTTTCAATTCATGTACATTGCAAGTTGCTCCATTTGTCAGGTTTTCTTAACGTTTCTCAATAATGCTTTTGTTTTCTATGTGGAGGCTTTGCACAATCTGAGTATTTGATTTTCATTGAATGCAAATGGTATCTTTGAATAGTTTTCATTTTCTACTTGAATATTAATGGAATGTAGAAATGCAGTTGTCTTTTGTATACTGACCTTTTTTATACAGAGAGCTAGTTAGATTCTTATAAATTCTTAATAATTCATCTGTAGTTTTTTTGGATTTTCTATATATTAATATATCTGTAAATAATGAAGGCTTTTTTCCTCCCTTCTGACTCATCCTTTTCTTTTTCTTTTTGCCTTATTTTTCTGTCTGGGGCTTGTAGTAAAATTTTAAATACTACTAATAATAGAGCACATCCTTGTCTTGTTTCTAATCTCTTTTGTTCAACATTAAGTATGATGGTTGCTGAGATTTGCTGTAAATTTTTGTAAAATGTCCATTATTATATTAAAGCTTCCTTCTTTCCCTGGTCTACTAATTGTTTTTATTATGGACGAATGTAAAATTTTCCCAAATGCTTTTGCTCTGTTAGGATAAATATATAGTTTGTCTCCTTAATCTATTAGTATAGCAGATTCCATAGATTGCTTTTTGTCTGAGTTTCAGATGTTAAACCAACCTTATATTTCTGGAATAAACCCAATTTTATCATTTTTTTTCTATTTATATATTGCTTTATTCATTATGCTGTTTAGAACTTTGGCGTCTATGTTCATGAATGAAATTGTTCTGTAAATTTCCTTTCCTGTACTGTTCTTGGGTTTTGGAGTCAGTGATGATGCCTAATATAATAATTGGGAAATGATTCCCTTTTTTCTATTTTTGAGTGAATTTGTGTAATATTAGCATACTTAAATTCAATGTAGAATGCTATGGAGATCCTGTCAGGAGATTTCTTATTATGCCTTTTTTTATTATAGTTTTAATTTGTTTAGTAGTTATAGTCCTATCATTTATAGACTTATCCTAGGGCAATTTTTTTTTTTTTTTTTTTTTTTTGCAGTTTTTGGCTGGGGCTGGGTTTGAATCTGCCACCTCTGGCATATGGGGCCGGGCGCCCTACTCCTTTGAGCCACAGGAGCCACCTGCTGTGGCAATTTTGTTAACTTTAATTATTTATGATTTTTTTTCCATCTTATCTAAATATTTTTTTAAACTACAGCATAAAATTGTCCTCAATATTCCTCATTACTTTGTAATGCTACAGAAACTGTGAGTCTCTCTGTTCTTTTATTTGTGCCTTATTTTTTTCTTGATCAGTCTTACCTATAGTTTATCATTTTATTAATCTTTTGAGGCAAACAACTTTTAGGTTTTTAAACTCTCATTATACTTAGTTTTCCATTTTCTTAATTTCTGCTATTTTCTTGTGTATTTTCTCTGGGTTTATTTTGTTATGTTTGTAACTTCTTTAGGTGGATGTTTAGCTCATTTCTTTGCAACCTTTCTACAGCTGTTATGGCTGTGCGTGTTCTTCTGCACCCTCCTGAGGCTGCATCCTTCAAGATTTCATACGGTTCCATTATTATTTGTTTAAAATGTTTTAAAATTTCCATTGGTAATTCTTCTTTTTCCCATAGATTATTTAGAATTCTTTAATTTCCAAAGTTATAATTAACTATAGCTTCTTTAATCACTTGTTGAGACCAATATGTAAAAACAAATTTAATTATAGCTGTATATTTTTCTTTTTCTCCTTGAAATTCTATCTTGTATGGGTTTTTTTTTTTTTTTGCTTTTTTTTTTAAAGATAGAGGCTCAAGCTGTCGCCCTGGGTAGAGAGCTGTAGCATCACAGCTCACAGCAACCTCCAACTCCTGGGCTTAAGCAATTCTCTTGCCTCAGCTTCCCAAGTAGCTAGGACTAGAGGCACCTGCCACAACACCCGGCTATTTTTTGGTTGTAGTTGTTGTTGTTGTTTGGCAGGCTCGGGCTGTATTCAAACCCATGAGCTCTGGTGTATGTGGCTGAAGCCTTTACCACTTGAGCTACAGGTGCCAAGCCAAAATTCTATCTTTTCTTGCTTTTTCCTTTACTTTCTATATTTGTGTTGTTTCTTAGCACATGCATCTTTTTAAAACAGTATTATTGAGGCTGGGCGTGGTGGCGGCTCACGCCTCTAATCCTAGCCTTCTGGGAGGCCAAGATAGGTGAATTGCTTAAGCTCAGGAGTTGGAGACTAGCTGGGCATTCTGATAGGTGCCTGTAGTCCCAGCTACTAGGGAGGCTGAAGCAAGAAGATCAGTTGAGCCCAAGAGTTTGATGTTGCTGTGAACTATGATGCCACAGCACTCTACCGAGGGTGGCTCTCTCAAAAACAAAGAAGGGAGGCGCCTGTGGCTCAAAGGAGTAGGGCACTGGCCTCATATACCGGAGGTGGTGGGTTAAACCCAGTCCCGGTCAAGAAAAAAACTGCAAAAAAGAAAACAATAAAACAAACAAACAAACAAAAAACCTAAAAGATACCCAGTATTATCAGGCTCAGAAAATGTATACTTGGGTATAAGAAGGCTGATGTAGATTTAAATACATATGTGAATGTGTTAATTGCTCACAAAAGATAACTGTGGAATAGTTTCTATGATAAAATCTATTGTTACTGAGCAACATTTACATACATTAAAATGTTTAATTTTCAAGGCAACACATGGGCTACTTGATATATACTACCCTTGCTTTACTGATTAAGAACCTGAGGGTTAAAGATGCTAAATAATTTGCACCAGTTCATTTAGCTAGGAAATAGAGTTGAATTTTGTATACAAGTCTGAATCAGGAACTTTGTTTTTAACCACAACATTGTAGTAATTCTTGTATATCAGCTGTCTTCAGAAATTATTTAATATAAATCCCTGTAAACTTAGGATGCAATATGAACTTTACTTTAAATGGTCCCAATATGAATTTCAGCCATTTGAGTTGATTAATTGAAATAAAGAATACTATAGGTGATTATAATCAACATGAACTCTGTTAAAATGTAAATTTTACTTTTCTACTTATGTAAATAATACAAATTTCATGTTTTAAAAAGTCAAATAACATAAATGTATAAGGAAGTAACCATCTTCTAAAATTTACCCTCCTGGCTTAGCACCTGTAGCACAGTGGTTACGGCGTGGGCCACATACACTGAGGCTGGCAGGTTCAAACCTGGCCTGGGTCAGCTAAGCAACAATGATGACTGCAACAACAACAACCAAAAAATAGCCAGGCTTTGTGGCAGGCGCCTGTAGTCCCAGCTACTTGGGGGGCTGAGACAAGAGAAACGCTTAAGCCCAAGAGTTTGAGGTTGTTGTGAGCTGTGAAGCTACGGCATTCTACCGAGGGTGACAAAATGAGACCCTGTCTCAAAAAATAAATAAATAGGGCGGCTCCTGTGGCTCAGCGAGTAGGGCGCCGGCCCCATATACCGAAGGTGGCGGGTTCAAGCCCGGCCTCGGCCGAACTGCAAAAAAAAAAAAAATAGCTGGGCGCTGTGGTGGGCGCCTGTAGTCCCAGCTACTAGGGAGGCTGAGGCAAGAGAATAGCTTAAGCCCAAGAGCTGGAGGTTGCTGTGAGCAGTGTGACGCCATGGCACTCTACCCAGGGCGATAAAGTGAGACTCTGTTGCTACAAAAAAAAATAAT
>CAUYON010149270.1:0-52883 GCA_963573935.1 Arctocebus calabarensis
CCTGTAGTCCTAGCTACTTGAGAGGCGGAGGCAGGAGACTCACTTGAGCCCAGGAATTGGAGGTTGCTGTGAGCTGTGATGCCACAGCACTCTACCCAGGGTGACAGCTTGAGGCTCTGTCTCAAAAAAAAAAAAAAAAAAGAAAAGGTGAATTTAGGGGTGCCTAGTTGGTGCTCTAGAGGGGTGGAGGGTGTTGCTGGAAGGGGCAGGAGCGGGCAGAAAGGGCCATCCATCCTCATCAAGGTAAGGGTAGCCAGGAACCAATCCCAGGGAAGAAGCCACAGAACCAGGAGACTGGGTGGGTGGGATAGAAAAGGTGGAGTTAAAAAAGACCCTAAGGTTCTGGACCAAGAATATCCTCAAAAGATCCAGCATTAGACACTGAGGCAAGCAAAGCAAGCGCTGTGGTGTGGAAACTATAATCAGTTGAGAGAGGGAGAAGGAAAGAGCCTCCTTGCCTGCCGGGAGCCCTGCCAAGCTGGCCTGGGCGCAGCTCCTGGCAGTGGGGAGCAGTGACAGCTTAGCGGGCTGATTGTGGTAGGTTACGACCCTAAATCCTATGACATCCTCGTGGTGGTTGGAAGTATTTATGGAAGTTATTCTCAGCTAGGTCAGCTTGTTCCGGTACTCTTATTTTTGTGCCTCAAAAACTATATTTAAGCCAGGTGTGGTGGCTCATGCCTATAATTTTAGCACTTTAGGAGGCTGAGGTGGGAGGATCACTAGAAGCCAGGAGTTCAAGACCAGCCTGAGTAACATAACGAGACCTGGTCTCTATGAAAAATAGAAAAAATCAGCCAAGTTTGGGTGGCTGAGGCAGGAGGATTGCTTGAGACCAGGAGTTGCAGGTTTCGGTGAGTTATGATGAGGCCGTTGTCCTTCTGCCTGGGTGACAGAGCAAGACACCGTCTCAAAATCAGAAACAAAAAAACAAGACTGTATTTAAATATGGGAACCAATTTGGATTGGGGTGAAAAAAAGTAAATAAAATCATATGGGGGCGGCACCTGTGGCTCAGCAGGTAGGACACTGGCCCCATATACTGAGGGTGGTAGGTTCGAACCCGGCCCGGCCAAACTGCAACAAAAAATAGCCGGGCGTTGTGGTGGGCGCCTGTAGTCCCAGCTACTCAGGAGGCTGAGGCAAGAGAATCACTTAATCCTAGGCGTTGGAGGTTCTGGGATCTGTGATGCCATGGCACTCTATCGAGGACGATAAAGTGAGACTCTGTCTCTAAAATAATAAATAAATGAAAAACATTTACCTGGGTGTTCAGGAAGTGTATGCACTCGTAAGTCCCCACCCAGTCCTGAAACAGGATTGCTTGTCTGGAGGAACGTGCGTTTTTAATAAGCAGCCAGATGATCGTTAGAGCAAGGAACGTGAGCTATCACCACAAGCCCCTCACCGGAGTGCCTGGGGCCCAGCTGGAAAACTCATTTCCTCACTCCTCCCTTGAACTGTCTAAGCCAGCAGATTTACCATGAGACCTCCCAAACCTGTGTTTGTATTAAGAATCTTATATGGTCCTTAGGATAAAGCAACTTTGGGGGACAGAGACTGAGATTACCCCAGGTTAATAAAGAGAGCTAACTTTCATTTGCTGTTGGGTAAATTTTAAGGCCCGGAATGTGGGGATAATTAGCATACAACCCACATCCTCTATTTTTTTTTCTTTCAACAAATATCTACTGGTGTCCATTCTTTGCTGGATACCGAGCTGGGCAGTGAGGTGCAGCTGGCAACATGAGCCAGGGGGCGTCCAAGCGTAAAGATGCTCCATAGTGGGGGAGTCAGACAGCAAGACAAGCAAGGTGTGGTGCTGGACAGTGACAGGGGAGTTGGCTACCTTAGGTTAGGTCCGGGGTTCTCAAGGTGGGGCCTCTTTGGCCCCAGCCCCCACTCCCTTGAACCAGAAACTCAAGGTGGGCAGAGCTCGTCTGTGTTTATAGTCCTCCAAGGGGACTCTGGCACCGTCAACTTGTGAGACCCACTGGATGAGAGGGTCGGGGAAGGAGGTGATATCTGACCTGAGTCTGGGTTGACAGAAAGTAGGGAGGCACGGAGGAGCTAGGCGACCATGCTTTCCAGGGGGAGTGACCAGCGGTGCAAAGGACCAACGGAGGAAGGAATTGGGTGTGTGAGAGAAACGGGAGACCTGTGAGGCAGTGAGGGGAGGCGAGGGGGCAGATCGGCCAGGCAAGGGCCTTGAAGGCCAAGGTAAGAGATGCGGACTGCCCTCTGAATGGTGAGCGGACAATTCCAGGGGGCAAGTTTGCAGCCAGGGGTCAGAGAAGGGCCCCGTGTGGGACCCCGGCAAGATGTGGCGCATGGCGGGACCTTGAACTAGGGTTTTTCAACCTTATTTTCATTACCACTCACTCCCCACTCCCTGCAAGGAACTTTGAGAGACATTTCTTTCCCAACTGCCCTCCGCTCTCCAAGAAATTTCAACACCATGGATATATTGTGTATGTTTATGGACTGTGGCCTTTGAGGCCACAAACTATGGAATAGTTTAGATATTTTGGAGCGCTTACTAAGGAGTTGGCTTTAGAAGCAAGGAGTAAAGAATCAAGGAAGATTCCTGAAGTTTTGGCTTGAGCAAATGGGAAGATGGGACACTGTGCTGAGAAGTGGAAAACGGTAAGGTCAGAGCCAGGGCCACAGACACGTCTCCAGGAGCGAGTCCTGTGGCACCAGTGAGCCTGCCCCGCCCCCAGGGGTCCTGCCACACGTGGAGGAAAAGCAGAGTTCTTTCTGCTTCAGGGACAGCTCACTTCCTGCCACATGCCCAATACCTTAAGCTCCCCATCTTTTCTTGGTTCCCCCCAGAAAGGACGTTTCTTAGGCATCTCAGTCCATTCAATAAACAAGGGCCTACTGCTCTCCTCAGGTCAAGTTCTGGGCTGGGCCAGAGGTTCGAGGATGAACAAGACATGCAAGGCAGTCCAGTCACAGAGAAAGGTGTGGGAACGAATAATTCTAGAACAAGCTAAATGCTCTTGGTGGGGTCTCCGGGAGCACTGGGGAGGAAAGGGATGGCTCTGCTGGGGGAACTGGGAGAATTCTCAGCGGAGGTTGGGACTGAGTCTTCAAAACTTTGTAGAAGAGGGTTGGGTGGTGGAAAGAGTTTCAGGAGAGGGAACAGATGAAATTACTACAGATCTACAGGAAATAGAATTTAGGAAGGGCAAGACTCATCGGCCTTTTGAGTCGGGTATTTCAGAGCTTCTTAATATCTAGGAGGTAGGAAAAGTAGTGTGTTTGTTAAGCTCAAATTCTTGGCTTTTTCAGAAGACAAACTCCTACTTAGAACCAAAAATTCCTTGGTGGGCCAGGTGAGTGGCTAATGCCTGTAATCCTAGCACTCTGGGAAGCTGAGGCAGGTGGACTGCTTGAGCTCAGGAGTTCAAGATCAGCCTGAGAAAGAGCAAAACCCCCATCTCTACAAAAAGTAGAAAAATTAGCTGGGTCCTGTGGCAGGTGCCTATAGTCACAGATACTTAGGAGGCTGAGGCAGGAGGATCATTTGAACCCAGGAGTCTGAGGTTGCTGTGAACTGGGCTGATGCCATGGAACTCTTTTTGAGACTCTGTCTCAAAAAAACCAAAACAAACAAACAAAATCCTCCTTGGTGCTTCAGTAGTAGCAGCAATGGGTGAAGGTAGAAAGATGGTTTGAAAAAAGGAAATGGACATCGAATCGAAAGCAGAGATGTTTCCCACTCCTCACATCCCACTGTCACTTGGGGGATATGTCTACTTCAAGCGGGGCTGTGGGCCCAGGTCTGAACACATCATCTCTGCAGCAGCTCTGTGTAGATGACTGTAGATGCCCCGAGGGGGCCACGTGAGGAAATCTCCACTCAGAGAGCTTAAGGGACTTGCCCCAGGTCACACAGACAGAACAGGCAGACTGGGACTAGAATCCAGCTTGGTGTGATGCCACCCCAAACCCAGACTTTGCTGTGCTGACTCAGGTGTCTAAAAGATTTGTGTTGTGGTCTCCATAATTAGAAAGTAAACCGCACTCAATCCTTAAAATTTAATTTTCCTGTAAATAGCGTCAATTCTTTGAAACAGAAAAAATTCAAAACAATCTGATCTGATCCATGTTGGGAGCAGCGGCTGGGCCAGCTGTAAATGCCTGAGCTCCATGTTGACTAAGAGGCCACGCTCTGCTCCTTCCAAACAAACTTCAGGGTCAGGACGGATCCCAAGCTCCTGCCCAGCAGGGTGTGTCGGCAAAGCCCGGAGCAGCCCCACCCCTCCCTGTCCTGCTTCTGACTCATTATTTGTCCCCGGCAGGAAGTAAACACAGCGAGGAGAGGGGAGGGAGGGGGGAGTGAGCTCCTGACTTTTGACACTGGCTGAAAAAGCAAGTCATGTGCTGAATTAGGTGTGTGTCTGCTTTCTGCTCCTCTGGTTTCAACTGAGTATTTACAGCTTAAAAAAAAAAAAAGAGAGAAGAGGATTATTTTCCCATCATGATATAATACCTATTTACTATAACAACTTGGAACACAGAGAAAAGTGAAAAGGAGAGGAAAAAAGAAAGTCGCCAGTGCCCCTACCACCTCCAGACAACGGTCCTGTTTTCTCACTCTGGAGGTTCATTCCAGCTCTTTTCTTTGCTGCTTGTGACATAGCTGTATTTCTTTAGATGGCATGGTATATTAGGGGTACCCACATGATAGGAATATGTATATACGGTATATACACTTTTCAAAGAATTAATAGGCTATTTTTCGAGCAGTTTTAGCTTACAGAAAAATCGAGCAGATAGTACAGTAGGACTCCACCATCTAGTTTCTCCTGTTACTTAACGTCTTGTACTAGTGTAGTAACCAAAGGGAATACAGTAAATACACCCTTTACCCAGGCTAGCGTGCCAGGACCTAATGATCACAGCTCACTCTACCTTCAAACTCCTAGGCTCTCGTGATCCTCCCACCTCAGCCTCCCAAGTGCTGGGAAGACAGGCACATGTCGCCATGCTCAGCTAAGTTTTAAGTTTTTTGTAAAAACAGGGTCTCACTATGTTGCCCAGGCTGGTCTTGAACTCTTTGTCTCAAACAATCCTCCCTTCTGGGCCTCCCAAAGTGCTGGGGTTCCCGATGTGAGCCACCACAGCTAGCCAGGACAGGTTCTGGATAACTGCAACTTGCAGTGAAACAATGGATAACAAAATCGAATTCTTTGTTCTTCAAAGTTATTATAAAAGGACGTGGAACAAAACACATTTATTGGAGGACCTGCTGTACATTGTTTAGTGAAAAGTCATAGATTCCAGAACCTAACAAGGACGCCTAAGTAAGGACTTGGTGCCGTTTATGTGAAGGATCACGGTATTGTGAGTTCTGCGGGTTGGACAAGTGGGTAAGGTTGTATATCCGCCATTACGATGACGTTAACTGCTAAAAATCCCCCGTGCTACACACATTCATCCCGCTCTCTCACTCCCAAATCCCTGACAATCACTGATCTTTTCACTGTCTTTATAGTTTTTTCTATTACTATAAGTATTAAATAGTAAGGAGAAAACACGACATTGACCTGCCCAGTCATGATTTCTAGTATTCCTTGTTCTTTTGTGTAGATCTGACACCACAGGTAATCTCTGCTTGATGGACTCCCTTTAACATTTCTTGAAGTGTGGATCTGCTTGGAAAATCTCTAAGTCATATCTTAGAAAGATATATTCTCTAGGGAAACAATTCTAGGTCAACAGTTTTTTTCTTTCAGCACTTTACTGATACTGTCCCACATATCCTGCCTTGCACTATTTCTAAGAAAAAAACACATGGAAGTCATCCTTACTTTTGCTCTTCTGTCTGTTTTCCTCTGACTGCTTTTAATACTTTTCACTGGTTTTAAGCACTTTGGTCATGATGTGCCTTAGGGTATGGTTCTTCCTGTTTCTTATGTTTGGAGTTAGATGAGATTTTTTTGGACACATCAGTTTAAAATTTATATCATATTTGGAAATGTTTCAGTCATCATTTCTTCAAACCTTTTTTTTACCTCCTCCCTTCCTTTGGGGACTCCTATTACATCGGTATTCAGCTCACTGATGCTCCGTTTCTCTTTTCCCCCCAGTCTTTTTTATTCTGTGTTTCATTCTGGAGCATTTTATTGTTAAATTCACCAATCTTTTTCTCTGTAGTGGCCAGTCATTCATTAATCTCACCCAGTGTGTCTTTCACTGTAGACATTGTAGGCTCCTTCTCTGGAAGTTTGATTTGAGTATTTTTTATTCCTCTCCTCTGAGTTTTGCAAGCTCAGCCTTTCCCCTCACCTCCCTAAACATGTGGGGTGCAGTTATAATACTTTTAGAATGTCCTTGTGTGTAAATTCTATCATCTATGTGATTTCTGGGCTCAGGAAAAATTACTTGATTTTTCTTTCCATCGTGGGTCAGATTTTCCTCCTTCTTGGCATGCTTGACTTTAAGCTTTTAGCTTCTGGATATTCTTGTATTCCTATAAATATCCTTGAAGCTTGCTCTGGGATACAGTTAAGGTATTTGGAACAGCTTAATCCTTTTGGGTCTTGCTCTGTTAGGTGGGACCAGAGGTGAGGATTAGACTTCCCCGTTATGGGGGCAAGATCCTTCTTAGCACTCTAAGAGATACCACGTGGGTTCTAAGGTTTCCACCCCAGCTGGGGAGAACGGGAACTACTCCCAGCTGTGTGTGAGCTCTGGGGATTATTGCCCCTAAATCTTTACTCTCAGGTGGTTTCTGTACATGCGTGTGCTGATCAACATTTTGCCTCTGGAGTTGTCTCTCTGTTCAGCTCACTCCTGTCTGGTACTCTGCCCTGGGAACTCCAGCTGCCTTGGTTTCCCCAGCACCCAGCTTTATCTCCTCCTGTGAGGGACACTGTTGGGTTCTGTGCGGAACTCCCTTCCTGGGCCACAGCAGGGCTTACCTCATTGCTGTCTGGCTCCAGAGAGCTCTGCCTCCTGTCCATTGCCTTTTTTAGTGGCCAACGCCCTGTTATTTTAACTCTTTCTTATAGTTAATAATGCTTCATAGGACATTTTCCAACCCAGGCTTTCTGAGAACATTGAAAAACCGCCATATCAAATTTCTTTACTTTAAGTGGGAATGCATCAAAACACCTGGCACTTATTTTAGGAGAGGTGTGGAGAACCTTCTAGAAAAAAGAATAAGAGGGATGATACCACAGGCATATGCTATTTCTGGTCTCCCCTCAAGAGTGCCCGTATCACTAATGCTTTCAGTCTTTTTATGGCCTCCAGTGCCAACTTTGACAGCAGTTAATCTTCCCAGACTTGTCAGTACAGCTGTGCTAGTGCTGGGAAGGGGCCTGAATGGTCGTTATGTCTTTGACATTGAACCAGCTTGGCTTCCAGTAATGCTGACTCCTCAGCTTTTCCTTCCCATTTAGGTCAATGGGATTACAGAGAGACAAATCTCAACCACACAGGCTGGCAACTGGGATTTATTCTTAAAAGACACCATCATATTTTTGAGCTCAGCACACATGAGCTCAGTCTCCAACAGGTGATGCTGGTGGCATCTTATTGTTCAGAGGATGCCTCAAATTCTCTGGAAGATTCTAGTCATCAAGGGACATTTGTTCTATGTTTTGTACTGTGTTTACTATGGCAAGAAAATGATTTTGGAAGTCTTATCAAGAAAGGATCTGAGTGGTGGTACCTACCTGTAGTCTTAGCTATTCGGGAGGCTGAGGAAGGAGGATCTCTGGAGCCCAGGAGTTTGAGCTACCACTGCACTCTACTTTGGGCAACAGCAAAAACATGTCAAAAAGAAAAAAGAATGCCATCATTTCTTGTTCAAAATACCCTCCTCATGGTGTCAAGATAAAATAAAAATGCCACCAGAATCCAATTACACAAGCAAAATTGTAATTTGTATTTTTCCACGAAAGACTAGTGAGGGTTTTAGGCAGCATTTATGGCTCAAGGAGTAGGGCACCAGCCCCTTATACCAGGGATGGCAGGTTCAAACACAGCCCCAGCCAAAAACTACAAAAAAAAAAAAAAAAAGAAGAAAGAAAATGGACTAGTGAGGGTTTATATATTTATTTAGGAAAATAGTATACCAAATTCCTCGATTTGAACTTATTAAAATTTGAAAGATCTTTATTGTGAATAAAAACAGATATCTTCTCTAATGATATGGTAGTTTTATTTATTTATTTTGGTAGAGACAGAGTCTCACTTTATCACTCTCAGTAAAGTGCTGTGGTGTCACACAGCTCACAGCAACCTCCAACTCCTGGGCTTAGGTGATTCTCTTGCCTCAGCCTCCCAAGTAGCTGGGACTACAGGCGCCCGCCACAATGCCCGGCTATTTTTCTGTTTTGCAGTTCGGCCGAGGCCGGGTTTGAACCCGCCACCTTCAGTATATGGGGCCGGTGCCCTACTTGATGAGACACAGGCGCCACCCGGTAGGTTTTTTTTGATGTTTGATCATTATGAAAATTGTTATATGTCAGAAATTCCTGGAAACCACTTGGCATCTGGCCCTGACAGTACCTAGATATATTTGAAGGACCATAGAGAGACGAACATGAGCAATGCAGGGTTCATTCTGGCTGTGAGAAGTGCTTCTGTGCAACAATCCAGCAACCACTCTGGGGGTCACAGAATTTGGCTATTCTTCTGCCTTTTAGGGCCCCAGGAGAGGGTTGCTGAAAAAAGTGGTTAAGCAACAGTTTTTAAATTTTCTTTGAAGTTTAGTTGCCTGTCTCCATCCCCCACACTCTGCTGGATAATGGACTCTCTTAAGGGGAGTGACACTTTGACCTTGAAGTTGTATAAAATTTCGTACTTGCTCACAATGGTGAAGAACAGGTGGAATATTAAGGACATGTTTAAGTTTAATCCACTCCTCTCTCCTATGCATGCCCCTCTCCTCAGTAACTCTGTAGAACCTACAAGTTCTTTGCTTTCATCTATTGCCTGGGCTGCTCAAACATCATGTACTGTTTTCTCAGGTTTTTTTTTTTTTTGCAGTTTTTGGCCAGGTAGTTTGAACCCACTACCTCTAGCATACGGGACCAGCACCCTACTCCTTTGAGCCATAGGCGCCGCCCGTGTACTGTTTTTTTTCTATGGCAAAATGATCACAGGAGAGATAAAACTAGATTAAAAATGCAAAGCTGGTTCCAGCCATGCTGCCAAGGTCAGTGGGCTCCCAGGCCTCTCTGCACAGGGAAGTTTGTTCGGGGAAGTTAAGACCATGCCGTGGACTGGACCTAATATGCTAGGGTTGCAAAGAAGTTTTTGAGGATGTGCCTTCTGCCATGAAATACCATATTACAACTGTCGAGGCATGGCAATTTTCCTCTCCCATTAACATGAGAATTCTTTCTTCTGCAGGAGTCGGTTGGAATATATTCCTTTCCCAAAGTCTCCAGGTGATGTATTCCATAAGATACAGATGTCAATCTGAGTGAGCAGTTATGGTGCCTGTACAAGTGACAATTAAGAAAACATTCCTTCACATATTTATTCATGCCATTCATTCAACAGAGTGTGCACCAGGGCTAGACTAAGATGTCAAAATGAATGAGAGGTGCTCCTCTAACTTCAGAGAGGTCACGGGAGAGGGGAGGCAAAAGAATAAACAAACAAAAAATCATGGCGGGTGCTAAGAGAGAGTCTGTCAGCTCAGCACCTGTGGCTCAAGTGGCTAGGGTACCAGCCACATACACCTGAGCTGGAGGGTTCGAATCCAGCCTGGGCCCGCCAAACAATAATGATGGCAACCAAAAAATAGCCGCGCATTGTGGTGGGTGCCTGTAGTCCCAGCTACTTGGGAGGCAGAGGCAGGAGACTCGCTTGAGCCTAGGAATTAGAGGTTGCTGTGAGCTATGATGCCACAACACTCTATCCAGGGCGACAGCCTGAGGCTCTGTCTCTTAAAAAAAAAAAGAGAGAGAGAGAAAGAGAGTCTGTCCACAGAGTGCTGGGAGTGCTCTGCAGCCCTGGAAGGACATAAGGGGGTCCCACCTCGGACGGGGGAAAGGGAGATCGCACCTCGGAGAAGGGGGTTGAGAACTCCTGGAATGCAGAGGCTTGAACGGGCCCTGCTCTGAGGCACCAAAGAGCAGTCGTGTGTTCCTGGTTTACAAGCAGATTCTGTCTGTCGAAGTCAGAGGCCTTGAAGCACAGAGGGTGCTTTTATAGTGTGTTTTGAGAACTCTCTCTGTCATCTTTAAGAGCATCTGAAATGTCCTTACCAATTGTTCTTTTGATTTAAGACTGTGCTTTTCACAGCGTGGTCTGCAGCCTGTGGGTCCCACTAAATGTCTTGCCAAAAAAGGGGCAGGGGAAAATGTCTGGGCAATAAGCCTGGGAAAGGGTATGCACGTATCTTCTTGGCTGGCAGTGCACAAGGGTGTCTCAAAGGCTCTGAGAAGTCCTGCAGTACAGAAACTTACTGAACCACACCTCACCTAGCGCTCTGCACATTTCCTAAAGGCAAAGGAAGCGTCGTTCTTGTACACCTACCAATCAATTAGGAAAAGCGCCAAGTTTGCTTTTTAAATGCCCCCGATAGACATGTGAACAACAGAGGGCTTGTGCTAGACAACCTTTGTTAGTCACTAGAGATTGATCCAGAATGATCTATCAGGTTCTCAAGGAGACTGTTTCTTAGCTGTCTTCTCGGCTCGGAATGGAAAGAGAAAAAGAAAACTGGTGGGCGGGTAGATTATATGTAGTAGGGTACTTCAGAGAATAGCGGTCATTTACAGCTGGCAGCATCCTGCTTACCAGACCTAAGGTTGACAGAGGAAAACACACACACAAAGCAAAGGGCAAGAATAAAGGCAGCACAATGACTAGGTGGCTGGCAGAAGTTCAGCTGTGTCGCTGTGAACATCTCCGTGGCCCCAGGTTAACCAGCCATATTTTGATTTCTCGTCAGGAAGGATTGAAGACTTTCTGGAGTTTAGTTTTCTTTCTATAGACAAGCTCTCAGCCTTTGCTCTGTAGGAAAGGCATACGTGCAATATGGCCCATGGCCAATTCTGATGTTGACAAGCCCTCAAAATGTGCGGGGAAATAAAACTCTTCAGTAACCCTAAACTGCGATTGGGGTGTATGGAATTAATTAACCACATCCCTTCCCACCAGGTTCCAAGTCAGCTGTGAAATAGTTGCTGGAGTCAGACAGAGATAAGAAAGCCAGCGCCCTCAAAGGCAAGGCTGGGCTGAAGGACATGTCAAAATTGGGCCCCTAGTAGGGAGCCCTGAGCCGGCCTTCCCCACCCAGTGCCAGGCCTCGTGGGTGCAGGGCGGCATGAGGGACAGCAAACTTGTCACATGGTATATAGCCGCATTGTGGGCAGGCTCATCTCAGCGACCTCAAAGAGCTCAACCCTACTTATGGGGAAACCGAAACCTTGGGGGCCAGCTCTCCCCATCTCTCTGATCAGGGAAATGTTACCGCCTCCTGAGGAGGTGACCCTGAGGGGTCAGAGACAATGGCGGAAGCATCGCATTTCACTGAGAGCTCAGAGGTGTTGAGAAAACCACTAACTGGAGGGCCATGGCAGGAATGTAGGGAGCTGGGGAATACCCCCAGCCCTTGGACCCCCTCATCTCCCCCGCAGCTGCTGCCACAGCTGACACGCACTCAGGCTGGCAGGTACCAGGCGCTGCAGCCTCCCTCGGTCCTTGTAGTCTCTGTTCTGTTGGGTAATTTGTAAAGAAAAACAAGTCGGCTCGGCCCTGGTGGCTCAACGGGCTAAGGCGCCAGCCATGTACACCTGAGCTGGCAGGTTCGAATCCAGCCCGGGCCTGCCAAACAGCAATGACGGCTGCAACCAAAAAATGGCTGGGCGTTGTGGCGGGCGCCTGTAGTCCCAGCTACTTGGGAGGCAGAGGCAAGAGACTCGCTTGGGCCCAGGAATTGGAGGTTGCTGTGAGCTGTGATGCCACAGCACTCTATCCAGGGGGACAGCTTGAGGCTCTGTCTCAAAAAAAAAGAAGAAAAGAAAGACAAGTCATTTCTTGCGGTTATGGAGGCTAAGGGTCCACATCCAGTGAGTGCCTACTGCTGATGGGGACTCTCTGCAGGGTCCCGAGGTGGCACAGGCCATCACATGGCGAGAGACTAAGTGGGCTGGCTCATGTCCCTCTTCCTCTTCTTATAAAGTTGCTAGTCCCCCTCTTGTGGCAAACCATTAATTAATCAATTCATTACTCTATGAACAGATTAATCTATGCATGAAGGCATAGGATCCAATCACCTTTTATTTTTTTGCTGTTTTTGGCTGGGGCTGGGTTTGAACCCGCCACCTCAGGTATATGGGGCTGGCGCCCTACTCCTTTGAGCCACAGGCGCCACCCCTAATCACCTTTTTAAAGGTCCCACCTATCAATACTGCCACATTGGGGATTCAGTTTCAACATGAGCTTGAAGGAGAAAAACATTCAAACTCCAGCACTAACCCACGGCTCTCATTTCACCCTTGTTCTCCTTTTCCAGAAATTTCATTGGAGTGCAATGAATAACAGTGATGGTGATGTGTGTGGGCACCTTCTAATCTTTTGAATTATAGTAATTTATGAAAATAACAAATCATTCAGACTTGTGTACTTTAAAATTACTCACAAATTACTCACAACACATGCCCTGGCTCATTAGACCTACCAGTGCGCACAGCGACTTGTGGTTGAGAATCGCTTCCTTAACCTCAACTGTTTCACAGGAGTGTTTAGGAAAAGAATCTTTGCCTTTTCTTCTGGGCCTCAGTTTTCTCATCTGTAATGAGAGGTTTGGACTAAAAAATTACTGGGATGCTATGATTTCGTGGAAGAAAAGAATTTTTCCTGATCTTTTAGTGAAACAATCATGATTTGGAAGCATTTCTACATTTTTTTTTTTTTGGACACAGAGTCTCACTATGTCGCCCTTGGTAGAGTGCTATGACATCACAGCTCAGAGCAATCTCCAACTCCTGGGCTTAAACATGATTCCCTTGCCTCAGCCTCCCAAGTAGCGGGGACTATAGGTGCCCACCACAACATCAGGCTATTTTTTGGTTGCAGTTGTCATTATTGTTTAGCAGACCCAGCCCGGGCTTGAACCCACCAGCTTTGGCGTATGTGGCGGCGCCCTAATCACGGACTACGGGCCCTGAGCCCATTTCTGCATATTTAGTATTCTTTATTTGGGTTTTGTTTTGTTTTGTTTTTGAGACAGAGTCTCACTTTGTCATCCTCAGTAAAGTGCTGTGGCGTCATAGCCCACAGCAACTTCAAACTCTTGGGCTCAAGTGATTCCCTTGCCGGTAGTTGGGACTACAGACACCCACCACAATGCCCAGCTAGTTTTAGAGATGGATCTCATTCTTGCTCAGGCTGATCTCGAACCTGTGAGCTCAGAGGCCACCCACCTCGGCCTCCCAGAGTGCTAGGATTACAGGCATAATTTTAATACCTTGATTTGGGTTTAGGTGTGTCTGTTTGTCCTTCCTTCCACCCATCCATCCATCCTTTCATTCATTCACACCTCCAATACTCAACAACCTGTATTAAGCGTTAGTTACATGCCCGGCACAGGGGTTACAACATTGAAAGGAGGCAAAGACCCAGTCTCCATCATACGTCAGGGGAGAAAGGTTCGAGCATATTGATGGCAATCATGACTGGCACTAGGTGGGCCTGTGAAAGGAGATCAGTCCCAGAAGCCAAGGCCAGGGAAGCTACTGAGAAAGTGAAGAGAAGGGCTGGGAAGTTTGGGGAAGAGCAGAGAGCCCCTAGGGATGAGGGGCCATAGCTGAAACCAGTGTGGAGTTTTCACAGGGAGTGACAGGAACAGACTCTCTTATCTAAGCCACTGCTCTGGCTGCAGTCAGGAGAATAGGATGAAGGGGGCCAGAGAGGACGGGAGAAGGGGCTGCTGCACCTGTCCCGGTGAGAGCGGCTGGAAGCATCAAGTACAGGTGACAGGAGACAGGCTGCAGAGCTCCTCCTCGCTTTTCATCAACAGGTCCGGCCTTACCTCTCTCTGGGAAGATTCCTCCATGTATCAAACAGGGGACAGGCCCCCCCACTAAATTAAATGAAATCATAACTGAAAAGTGCTTAGCAGGGCCTGGCCTTAGTCAGGTTCTCAGTTCATGGCAATTTTCCATCTTTACCATTTTGCTTTATGGATTTTCTGGTCTCCTAAAAGCCTTGTAGTGCAAGGTTCATGTCTGTGTTTTCTGCAGGCAGCTTCTTTCCTCCCTTTAAGCAATGCACATTGCACACTTGTGTGTTTTCAGAACTGTGCATTTAGGAACCCATCATCTGCTCAGACCCTGGCTGCAGCAAATCAGCCCTCCCCAGGCCGCAGCTGCACCCCTGACCTCCCTGCCCTCCCTGACCACAAAGAGGGGGAAACAGGCTGCCATGAAGGGTGCTGGCTGCCCAGCCCCCAAGAGCACTGGCCTGCGAATTCTGAGCACAGCCTCCGTCCAACACATTTTGAAGCATGAGAGGATATTACATAAGCTTTAATTAATGCAGAGCCCTCAACAGATCAGTTCTTAGAATTTTTCCTGCCCTTAGGCAAATCTCCTCTGGTGAGTGACTTTAATCTGGCTTTAAAAATTGCTTCTGATGGGTAATCAAAGAGATTGCTGGTGCTCAGCTTATGCTAAATGAGCCAGTGTCTGGGTTCTTATTTTGGGAGGAGCTATTGTGTGCCCCAGACTCTGTGGAAAATTTGCTCCTGGTTACTCTCTGATCAGACCGCACTAGTTCTCAAGATGCCCAAATAGAATTTATCATCTTGTGTCAGATAATGACTTCAGTCAGCCTGAAGGGGAACCACACACTCTCCCTAAGGGTGTGGGACTGTCAGCGGCAGGGAAGCAGATCGTTCATGTCCAGTACGATAAAGGGGCTACAGGGGCCTCTGTCTGGGTTCCTATGATGGGAGCTTCAGTTCTGAGTCTCACACCATTAACCTTACCACCTCCTGAACTGTTTGCCCCTGGTTAATGCATGGGGTGTAAGGAAATGCAACGTGCTTGTTAAAAGGAAGATCTCCGGGTGTGGGTCACTGTATTGGTCGTCGGGTTTCCTCCGTGGCCTGGTGCTTTCCAGGAGGCCAGGTCAAGGTGCTCCGCAACCCGCTCTGGGCCAGGGCTCTCCAGGGCTCTGCTGGAGCTCAATGACATTCACAGATTGGAGGGGTTCATAGAACTTGCCCTCTGAGTTTTCTCTTCTTTGTCCTTGTCAGCTATGCTTTGGGGTCAGAAACTGCTAATCTGCTGAGAGAGTGGCCAACTCTCTTGGGGGTCCTCAGGCACCATTCTCAGGCTGCCTGTGCAGGAACTGGCATTAGATAAGGGTGACTGTGTGGTCTCTGTGTGTGGCAGAGGGGCTGGAGCGGCTGGGTTAAGAGCCTCCTGCCTCCTTGGGAGTCTCGGAAGCAGCACAGCTGAGTGAATGAGTGGAGCGCGGCCAGTGCAGTCAGATGCCCAGGTTGCGACCTGCGCTCAGCCTGTCTGTTCTCCAAGGTTTTCTCTGCACACACCTTGTCCCCCTGGTGCAGCTCTCAGCTGGGTCAAATGAGATAACGTGTGCAAAGCACTGACATCCGGTGAATTCCATCTATTATTATTATTTTCCCAACTTTTGGTTTTGGAATATGTGAAACTTCAATCATGTTGAAAGGGTAGGACACTAAATATCCATATGCCCATTGTATTAGTCTGCTCAGGCAGCCATAACAGAAGGCAACAGCTGGGAGGCCTAAATAACAGAAATTTATTCTCTCAGGGCTCTGGAGGCTGGAAGCCAGGTCGGAGTGCAGCAGGGTTACTTTCCACCTTTCCACACCTTTCTTCCCAGCTTGCAGAAGACACCTTCCCACTGTGTCCTCGCTGCCTTCCCTCTGTATGTGCGCACTCCTGGTGTCTCTTCCTCTCCTGAGAAGGACACTCATCCTACCGGATTAGGGCCTTACCACTGTGACTTCATTTAACCTTCGGTACCTCCTTGAAGGCCCCAACTCCAAATATAATCACACTGGGGGGGTCACAATCAGTTCATAGCCCATATTTTCCTAGGAATGCACTTCACCTTCCACTGAATGCACCCCTCACACATGACTGATGTGTGTTGCCTGGCATGGAAGGCTGGGATTTTGTAGCAGACATGGACAGTAGAATGTTTGCTGCAGCCACAACCAGAACACTGTGGATTTACGTATATGTAAATGTATGTCCATGTACCAGTTTCAAAAAGATACCATAAATTTTCCTGTGTTATTGTCCCCCCTATAATAACTTTAAAGAAATAAATTCAAATATTGTCACTTCCTTGCTTGTACTTTCACATTATTTGAAATAAAAAAATAATAAATAATAACTTTAAAGAAAATGGTAAAAAACCTTAGGAAAAGTCATACTTCTGTTAACCTTGCCTTGAGCAATTTCTCTTATTACTGGCAGTATATAGAATCATAAAAAGCATATAGAATCACAGCTATGCAAAAATAACAAAAATCAGGAAGGGTGAGGTGGCTCACACCTGTAATCCTAGCACTCTGGGAGGTTGAGGCAGTTGGATTGCCTGAGCTCAGGAGTTTAAGACCAGCCTGAGCTAGAGTGAGACCTTGTCTCTAAAAATAGATGGCCATTGTGGCAGGTGCCTGTAGTCCAAGCTACTTGGAAGGCTGAGGCAAGAGGACCTCTTGAGCCCAAGAGTTTGAGGCTGCTGTGAGCTATGACACCACGGCACTCTACCCCAGGGCGACTTAGACTTGGTCTGAAAAAAATAAAACAAAACCAAAAATCAAGCCCCATAAAAATTTTTACATGAATAAAAAAAGGAAATTCACTAGAACACTAAAAGTGGCAAGTATATAGGGATTGTTTTTTCTTATATTTTCTCTACATTTTCCAAATTTATTTATTTATTTTTTTTTTTGAGACAGAGTCTCAAGCTGTCACTTAGGGGAAGAGTGCTATGGTGTCACAGCTCACAGCAACCTCCAACTCTTGGTTTCAAGCGATTCTCCTGCCTCAGCCTCCCAAGCAGCTGGGATCACAGGTGCCTGCCACAACGCCCAGCCATTTTTTGGTTGCAGTTATCATTGTTGTTTGGCAGGCCCAGCCTGGATTCGAATCCACCAGCTCTGGTGTATGTGGCTGGTGCCTTAGCCACTTGAGCTACAAGTGCTGAGCCTTATCTGTATTTTTTAAATGAAAAATGCACTTAATTAAAACTATATAAAGACTGGGCACAGTGAGTGGCTCAAGCCTATTATCCTAGCACTCTGGGGAGCCCAGGTGGGAGGATTGCTTGAGCTCAGGAGTTAGAGACCAGCCTGAATAAAAAATAGAAAATACTAAATATAGAAAAATAGTATACTAAAAATAGAAAAATTATCTGGGTATTGTAGAAGGTACCTACAGGTGTCTCCCAGCTACTTGAGAGGCTAAGGGAGGAGGATCGCTGGAACCCAGGAATTTGAGGTTACTGTGAGCTAGGCTAATGACACAGCACTCTAGCCTGGGTAACAGAGAGAGATTGTGTGTGGAAAAAAAACCAAACCAAAAAACTATGTAGAATTAAGCAAGGTAATCCAAATATAGCATTACTAGGCTATTTTACAATAACTGGATAGGGAGTCTGTGAACTCTATAGCAAGTGCATAATTCTCAGCCAAGTTCCTCCAAGTTTCCTGCATGTTTCATATATATATTTTTCCACACATTGTCTAGTTATGTGTGTTCAAGTTAGGACAGATATGACTATGAAGGTACTGGTAATTCAGCTCCCAGGAGTTATATTTAGGTCACATGCAGAAATTCCACAGAGAAACAGAAATGATTAGATTATGCTGCTCTTGTACCACCTGTTAAACATGAAGAATCAAGTTAACTGTTACCAGGACTAGCTCGCTATTTCAAAGGAAAGCTTTACAAATGCGTGCCTCTTTTTGAACATCTAAGGATCATCAAGAGTGCTTCGGATGTCCTTGTTACCTACCCAGAACTAATTCAAACCCCTTGTTATGGTTGATTCTTATTAAAAACTTTCTGGGTTCCCCGCATGTTAGACCATAGAACGAGTTTCCACATTTCCCTGTTCACTAGTGACCAGGCTGAGAAGCCCTGGGCTGAATGCCGGGATCCCCTGCACTGGTTTTCAGGCTCGGAATGGTTATGGGGAGGGGTGGAGGCAGAGCTGGGGCTCCTCAGGGAGATGAGCTGCATGGGGACGTTGTGGCTGCAGCTGGGGCACCTGCTGGTCCTTTGTGGGCGGGTGGGGGTGACTGCCTGTGTGGCTCTGTGCTTGGCACCCATGAGAACCAATGAATCATTAAACGTTTTCGTCATTGGCAGCGTTGAGCTCGGAGGCTCCTGCACCACTTCTGAGAGATGCCCAGATCCAAGTGTCGTGTTCCCAGAGCTGGCTGAGCCGAGGAAGCACCCACAGGGAGCCAGGGGGCCAGAAGGTTCTTCACTGCCCAGCCCACTGGGGAGCCCACCCTGGGAGCAGGCGTGCCCCTCGTCCTCCATGCCGTTTGCCGAGTGCCTCCCAGCCGCGGCACCTGAAGATGGTCCTCACGCTCAGCAGCCCGGGAGGGAACCATCTCCAAATGCCCCGGGGGATGCCCAGGAAGCATTTCCCACTGAGGGGGACAGCGCTGCTCAGCAGTGTGTGGCTGCCGTGGTCCCTGGTGCCAGCAGAGACACGGAGCTGAAGGAAGAGGAACAGAACTCCTCCTCCCCCAGCTGCAAGGACCAGTTGCCTGGAATGTCACCAGCCCAGCTGTGTGGAGAGGGTGACCGGCCTGGTGGTTTCGAGTCCCCAGGGACAGAGGCTGCAGGTGGTTCTCTCCCTCTAAAGCCCAGGCAGGGGGTGGCTACTGTACAAGTGGCCCCTGAGGCCCCTGCTGGGCCCCAGCAGGCCAAGGAGCACTCAGCTGTTCTGGAGGAACCCACACCCCAGACCCTGATCCCACAAGATCACACCCCAAGCACCGCAGACGGAGAAAAGTGCCAAGGGGAGCTACTGCCTCAGCAATTAGCTGATGACTCGGAATCCCGCAGGGCCCGCCATCCTGCAGGGAGCAGTTCAGGGACTGCCGGAGAAGCTGACTCGACTGCCGCCTCCCGAGAGAGCTGCCCGCAGAAAAGGGGAGCACATCTGCCCCACGCAGAGTCGCCCCACTGGGACTCACCGAGTCCTGCTCTTGCACTGGGTGCCAGCGGCTCCTGGGAGGGGGCTGTGGATGCCAGTGACGTTCAGGGTCAATCGCAGACAGGGATGCCAGGAACCGAGCCCAGTCAAGATGTCTGTGTGACAGCAGACGGCCGACCCTGCGGGGGCCTGCTTGCTTACCCCGAGCCCTCCATACCAGCTCCCACAGCGGAGACGCATCCCTCTTCAAGCCTCACTTCACATCCAGCTGCTCGGATTCCTGCTGCCACAGAAGAGCCCAGCTGGTTGGCCAGGGAGGTGGTTTCTGGAGCTGAGATGCCAGTTTCTGCAGATCTAGCCAAAGAGCTGGCAGATGCAAGGTTGGCGAGACTGGCGAAGTTTGCATCGGATCTTAGAAGCAAAGAAGAGCCAGCAGAAGGGAGCCCTGGAGAGGTCCCTGACCCTTCAACCCAGGAGGAGGGAGGACTCTCAAACAGCGAGGAAAGCCATAGAATCCCCCAAAGGGGGCCACCTCCCCCTACTCCCAGCGCAGCAAACAAAGGTGCCAGAAGGTCACTAGGGCCAAAGGATGGTGCCAAGATCCCCGAAGAGGCCGCAAGCCCAGATGTAGCTAAAGAGGAAAGCAGATCACCTGCAGGTGATGCTAGAGGACAGGAAGAAGCCACAGGGCCACCTGACGGTGCAGACCCTGCAAAGCTGCTGGGAGACGAGTCTCAGGCCACCAGCTCCCTGCCTGATCTGGAGGTGGCCAAAGATGAGGTCTCAGAGCTGAGCAGGGATGCAGAGAGCACAGTCCTTTGCAGCTCAGACTCAGCACAGACACCCAGAAATGGGGGTGCCAGGCATGCAGATAGGAGCAACTCTGTGTCAGCAGGGCAGGTGATGGCCAATGCAGCTTTTTCACTGCACAAGCCCCATGAGGGGAACCCCATCCTGCCCCCGAAGCTGGATGAAGCTGGGGAACCCACTGTTCCCCAAGGAGCCATCTGGGAGGGGTCCGAATGTCCTGACACCTCTCAGAGCAGAGGATTGGGAAGAATGGAGCCTCCTCCTACTTCAGAATTGGAGAAATCAGATGTCCTGTCAAATCCTGCAGCAGAGGTTGGACCCAAAGTCCAGGAGGCGGAGAGCACATCAGAAATAGAGAGACCTGGCAGCTGTGGTGGGGAGGGCTTGCTGACACCCCCTGCTCAACCTAGTGGGCTGGGGCGTGATACAGGTGGACAGGACGGTCACACTGATGTGAACTTGGCAGTGGACCTGGGGCCCACAAAGCTCAGCCTGGAACAAGATTGGCAGGAAACCCCCTCTTGCCCAGAGGATGGGATAAGAGGAGCTGCACCCGAGAAGCCCCCACTACCCCCTGAGAAGTGTCCCCAGCCACCCCTGTCAGCCCCAGAGGCAGCCGGCTTTGAGTTGCTCAGGGAGATGGCCCAGCCGCCTGAAAGGGGGAATGATACTTATCCAAGTGGTCTAGGCTTTAGAGACCAGGGAGCTGATTCTTCCCCAATCCAAGTGCCTGTCGGATCTCAGGAGGACGTGCACGTGAGCGCTCATGGAGGACTGGAGCCGGTTTGGGGGTCAGAACTTCAAAGTGAACTCCCTAGAGACAGTCTGTCAGGTGCTGTGAGTTCATCTCCCAGAGACACAGCTCTGGAAAGTTCTCTGACAGAGGATTCAGAATGGCCGGCACCGATAAGGCAGAATTTGCCCGCACCAGGGGAGAATGGGCAAGAAGGAGACGGCCAGTCCCTGAGGGTCTCGCCCCGTGCAGCAGATACCTTGAAAGGCTCTTCTGCTGGGAGCCCGAGCAGAAGGGAAACTTGCTGCGCTGGGCAGGAGCCGGACAAGTCCCCACAGGTACCGGGGGATGCTTTGAAAGCAGGCAGCCAGCATGAAGAAGCATGTCGAAGGGACGCAGGAGTTTCTGAAGTAGCTGACGCTTGGCCCCCACTCCAGGGCTTGAGTAAGAGGGAGATGACAAGTAGGAACACAGTGGAGGCCCCGCCTGGCCCGCCTGACTCAGTGGCTCTCCTGGACACAGCTCACTGCCTGCCAGCCCCGGCGCCCGCCAGCCCTGGCGTCACACCCACCCAGGATGCCCCAGAGAGACAGGCACGTGATGAAACCCAGGAAGGCGGGCCACAGAGGGCGGAGTGCCCTGCCTCCTCTGGTGCAGACGCTGCAAAGCTTCCTGGAAGTTTCCCATCAGCCCAGCAGCAGGGTGGCGAGGGTGGGCCCGCTGAGACAGGTGGGAACGCAGATGAAGGAGACCCCGGGATGCAGACGGCTCTTGAAGAAATAGGAGCTGCTCTGAGTGGTGGCTTCTTTCAGACTGACACCTGCCTTACCCCTGGAGAGGAAGCTTCTAGCTCTGCCCCAGGTGAGCCTTGTGAAGCTGAGCAGCCCTCGGCCAGCTGCCAGGATGCCTCGTTGCCGGGCGCACAGCTGGGAAGGATTCCCAGGAGCACTGTGGATATTTCTACACACGAGGCTGCTCCAGACCCACAGAGGCTCCTGCCGTTCGGGCCCCCTGGAGAGCCTGCTCCTGACACCCTGTACCTGCATATTGGTGACGATGGAGTGAAAGCTGCTTCCTCTGCCAGGCCCAGAGCTCCTGGTGAAAGCCTCCGTCCCACAGGGGAGCCCCTGCTTTCCTCAGAAAACGCCCCTTGCGTGCAGCTGCCTGCCGACCTCCCCGCCTCTCTCTCACAGTCAGGAGCTGCAGGTGGGGAAAGCCTTGCAGTACAAGCCAACGGCGGAAGCCCCAGAGCCTCTGATGAACGTGTGGACTCTGGGCCTTACCTGGACAGGATGCTGCTTCCGACCAAAGGTAAACAGACAGCAGGCGAGGAGGAAGCGTCCCCAGCTCCAGGTGCAGGCACCAAGCCGGGTGAGAGTCCAGCGTGCCCGGCCGGTGTGGAGGGCCTGATGGGTGATATGGCAGGAGAGCCTTCCCAGGATCTGCAAAGCGCTGTATCAGGTGGTGTGGACGCCACCTCCAAGCCAACCGCTGACGCCCTCGCCGGCTTCCCTGACTTCAGGGAGCACATCGCCAAGATCTTTGAGAAGCCTGTGCTGGCCACCCTGAGCGCACCTGGAGAGAAGGCAGGCGCTGGGAGGAGTGTGGTGGGCAAGGACCTCCCTGTGCCACTGAGCCCAGAGAAGCTTCTAGGTGGGTCCCAGGCAGTGGGTGTCACCTCTCTCCCTGTGCCACCTGCTGGACTCTGGGTGGAAAAGCAGCAAGAGCCGGCCGTGGAGGTTGAGGTTGCCCGTCTGCCTCCCCAGGATCCCGCTCCAGACAAGCTGCCCTCGGACTTGAACCTGCCTGACACTGACACCAGTGTGGGGAAGGACATGGCGGGCATCCCGCAGGTAGTGAAGGGAGGTGACAGGCCAGAGGGTGCTGGGGAAGCCTGGCCAGGCCTGCGAGGCCAGGCCCACTCCCAGGAGGGCTGGGGTGAGCAGGAACCAGCTTCAGGTCTTGCCTCAGAGGCAGCTCCTCAGGAAGCCGCTGATGTCCAGGGGCCTCCTGGGAGCCACAAAGAGGATCCTGCCCAAGACGGGATTCCTTCTGGAAAACAGCACCAGGAAACATCTGCCTGCTGTACTCCACAGAGAAAAGATGGCAGCAAAGACTCAGCTCACACTGGGGGGCCAGGAGATGTGGCAGGACCTGCCTGTATCCGGGACGCCTCTTCTCATAGGGAGGTTCTGATTGTGCCCAAGGCCAACGATGAGCCCTTGACCCCAGACTCCCTCGGTAGTGAGAGGAGTGCTGGGGCTGCCGTCAGCATTTTGGAAATGCAAAATGACCCTGGGAACCAGAGCACCCCTGAGCCACTGGCTAGAGAAGTGTCACCCACACCCCTGGAGCCTAGCAAGGTGGCAGGAGCCTCTGGGGAAGCAGAGGGTGATGTCCCATTGAGCACAGCTGAGACATGGGCACGTGCGCCGGGTGAGCCACCTGAAGCAGGTACTGCAAGGGTGCTCTCGGTTGCGGCTTGTGACTTGGCACCACCAGGGAGCTGTCCGGACCCAGGCTGCTCCAATGAGGCTCCAGCGATGGAGGGCACAGCCGCCCTTTGTGGGGACAGCCCACAGGCTGAGGAGCAGCCAGGGCTTGAGTGCCCTGCTCCAGTCAGAGCCCCTCCAGAACCTGACGAAACTCAGGACTCACCACTGCAACCCCTGGCTCCAGAAGAGCTTCACGCTGACAGGTACTTAAAGAACAAATCCCCACAAGAACATGTGGTCAGCTTCAAAGGTGGTTCCTAGCCTGATTTTTAACTCAATCACAGAGATAGGTAATTTTCAGAAAGCTCAGTTTTCTATAATTAATTACTTAAGTGTACCTGCTTCCCTATTTTGCAAGTTCTGAGATTCTGAAAAATGTGAGATAAAGGTCGGTGTCTTGTTCCCTTTATCGCACCTTTAATTCACCTACCTTAAACTGCTGGAAAAACATGAAATGTTTACAGGTTGGCTGTGTGCTACTGGGTGGTGGGTTATAGTCAGTGTTTTAGGGGGGAGTCCAGACACATCTGCCTTTGAACCTGGATTTATTTAGGCAGTGGAGACCTAAATAATTCAAAAGCATCTCAAAGCTACCGACTGCCTGAAGCTCATTTCTGTTCTAAGGATTCTTTTTTGGTTTTTTAGTCACCACTTAAAGGTTTAATTGGGAAATCTGCTTTTTCCAATAGGACATGGAGAGAAATACTCCTTGTACCATCCACATTATCCAATTGCTTGCTCTCTTTCATTATTCCAGAAAGATCCCTGGGCCTGGCCCATCCACTTTACCTTCAGTTTCTGAGAACGGTGCTCCAGGAGTCATAAGTGAAGTCACTTCAGAGGAGGCCAGAGGTACAGAAGGAACAGAAAGGTCAGTGTGATGTACCCGTCTTTGGAAGTCAGGTGGCCTTTCTTAGCCACACATGCACTCGCTGTTCTGCAAAGGAGAGTGGTCCTCAAACAGCACACTGCTGTCTAAGATAGAAGCAGCCATTCCCATTTTGCTCACATACTGGTAAAGAAGTGCCTCAGGCGACTAAAAGCTCTATTGTTGAAAAGAGATGGATTGAATTGCTTTCAACTGAGCAGCTTACCTTTTGAACATGCACAACCCCCCTTATTGAGATATAATTCACATGCCATGTAATTCAAAGTGTAGGGTTTAATGGCTTTTCGTGTACTCAGTTGTGTAATCATGGCTATAATCAATTTCAGAACATTTTTATCCCCCCAGAAGAAACTCTGTGGCCCCCCTCGACATCGTACCCCACCCCTGTCACTCTCAGTAGCCACTGATGTTGTTTATGACCTTTTGAGTCCAGTGGGTTCAACCCTGATTCAATCTCTGGAGCAAAATGGGCTCATTACCCCAGGCAGACACACTCCATGGAGATCTATCTTGAGATTAGAGGAGGATAAATGACAAATGTGGCTGGGAACTGTGTGCTTGCCTGTTCTTTCTTAAGTAAAATGGCACTTAGGGTTGGATGGAAGGCACTGCTCCAAGTTTCATCCTTTTAGGGAGATGGAAATCCCATGGACATACGTTGACACGTTGTGAACAGGCTTCGTGGCATCCCTAGCCCTCTGCCTGCTCTGGTGCTGTGTGTGTGTGTGTGTGTGTGCACACGTGTGCACATGCACCCAGGAGTGGGGCAGGACTGGATTTTAAATTAGTACCTGTGCACCCTCCCAAACAGCTGCAGGCATTTTACAAATGATTTGATTCACATTTTGCACATGCGGAAAGAATGCACGATCACCTGTTTTTCGAGTCTGAAGGCTTCCAGCAACACTCAGCTGCCTCCGCTGCCCTGCAGTGGTGACTCATGACTCTGGGCCAGTGTGGACCCCGGGAGTGTGCTGCTCAAACAGATGCAGGTATAATCTGTTACTGACTTAGACTACAATTTCCTGAAACCTTTACTAGTATGTACTTTTTATGTTCCCAGTTAAGGTGAAGGAAAAATATCTGTCTAGCTAGGGAAAACCTCTCCTGCCCCCACAGACGGCTAGGGGAGCCCCTTTTTCAAAGTCCCTGGATATTTTATCACATTGGAGAACTCAGGGCCAGACTTATAGTATAAATATTTCATGGGTCACTATTTCAATGACTTTGAATTTCAAAATGAAAATTTCTAAGTTAGCTTTAGAAATGACTTTCTAAAATTTTTGAAAACACTTGTAAAGTATAGAAAAGTATAAAGAAAAAGAGAAAAATCCACAACCACACTACCTGACAATTACTGCTATTGAGTATTTCAGTATACTTTTGTTTTAGTGCGTTTTTTTTTTTTTTCCGTCTTGCCACCAAACCTCTTTACAAACATAAATCTTCCAGCCTGAAGCCGTATGGAGGGCCACGGTTTTCCCAGTGGTGGACGTTCAGTTTCTGATGGTGTTTCTGTTCCCTTCACTCCTCTTGACTTTTGGATCATTCTCTAGGGTAGTGGTTCTCAACCTGTGGGTTGCAACCCCTTTGTAACAATGAAAATACATCTCGGCATTAGGAAAGTTGAGAACTACTGCTCTAGGGCACTGCAGTCATGAGCCACGTGTAAACAGATGTGTTTAAGTGTAAAATTCGCAGCTCCCCTGATATTGAAGACTTAATACGAAAAAAAGAATACTAAATATGTCATCAATCATTTTATACTGTGAAATGATATGTGAAATACTATTTTAGATACATTAGATTAAAATGTATTATTAAAATTAATTTCATTTATTTCATTTTCCTGTTTTTAATGACTCCCCCAATTTTTTTTTTCCTAGAGATGGTGCCTTGTTACCCAGGGGTGTAATCATAACTCACTGCAATGGCCAACCCCTGGGCTCAAGCAGTGCCCCCTCCTCAGCCTCCCAAGAAGCTGGGACTACAGGTGTACACCACCATGCCTGGCTGATATTTTTATTTTTTGGAGAGACAGGGTGTCACTATGTTGCCTAAACTGATTGCCCCTGGCCTCAGGCATCCCAAGGTGCTGGGATTATAGACATGAGCCACCGCACCTGGCTTGCCTCTCACATTTAAAAAAATTCTATATGTGGCTTTTACATAAATGGATCAAGTTCTATTTACAGCATTTGGCTCCAGAACCTGCTTTTCCCTGGTCCTCTACAGAGACGAGGTGGCAGAAGGTTGGCCTTCATTATGCTTTGGGCTCTTGGGCAAAAGGCCTCCAAACAACCCCCACTGGTTGAGGTTTTCCAGAAGGAATTGTGACCGGATTCTACCCTCTAGCCCTCCAGGCAGGGTGCTTCTGGCTCCATTCCCTTAAGGAGAATTATAAGGGGAGGAGAAATACCAGAGGAATGGACCTCTGCAAATTCCATCTTGTGTGTAGGAGACAACGAAAGTCTCAGAAGGGTACAAATGAGTTTGTTTGCCCAGTAGCAATGAAACAGGAGCCACAAATGGAATTTTAAATTTTCTAATAGTCACATTAAAACACTAAACAGAGGCTTGGTGCCTGTGGCTCAATAGGCTAAGGCGCCAGCCACGTACACCTGAGCTGGTGGGTTTGAATCCAGCCTGGGCCCACCAAACAACAATGACAGCTGGGCGTTGTGGTGGGCCCAGCTGTCATGGCTGGGCGTTGTGGTGGGCACCTGTAGTCCCAGCTACTTGGGAGGCAGAGGCAAGAAACGCGCTTGAGCCCAGGAATTGGAGGTTGCTGTGAGCTGTGATGGCTTGAGGCTCTGTCTCCAAAAAAAAACACTAAACAGGACAATTAACTTTATAATACATTTTATTGACGCCACTATGTCAAAAACATTCCCATGTCAATAGTGCAATCCATATGAACGTTATTAAGGTGATCCCTGACATTTTTGTTTTCATACTAAGTCTTCGCAATCTGGGGTTTATGTTCTACTCAAAGCACATCTTCCTGCACCAGCCACTTCTGGTGCTCAACAACTCCATGTGATCAGTGGCTGCCATAGCGAACACTCCAGGCAGTAACAAAAATCTAACAGAGCTATCAGCAATTGACCCAGACAGCCAAGCCTTCCCACGGGGTCCCCCCAAAGGCCCATGTCTCTCTCCCAGGAAGCTCCTTCCTATCAGTTCAGCACAAATGTTAGGAATGCTGTTTCCCTCCGGGAGGCGCCTCAGTCCTTGGTGCTGGTGAACCTTCCTTTACTTATCTGTAGAATGGGGCTGGCAGCAATTGTCAATCAGCTGTGAGTGTGAGGGTTGAATGACGCCGCTGATCCAAGAGCCTTCCGGGCGTGTTCTGGTGCCCAGTGGGCATTGGGTTTTCTGTTTTCTGATGTCTCGATTGAGTGTGGAGACTGGACACCTCAGCCTATTCTCCTGAGGCTGAAGTCCCAGCTATCTTTCTTTTCCACCATTGAATTCTTTATCTGCTAAAATATCTTCATGGCTGAGGACAGTGAATGCTTTCAAGTTTAATGTGTAGCCCACAGTGATTTGGTACACATTAAACATTTTGAGATTGTGTCCTCTTGTAAAACTGGAGGACTGTCTTCCTTGGCATAGGGTATCATATCGTATTTCACCATCAAAGTAAAATGTTTCAAGTTGCCAGAAGAGCAAAGGAATGCAAATGAAGTTTTCTGCCCTCTTGTTAGTAGGTGACATGCTTCTATGGAATCTACTGAATTTGGGAGATTCTGCTGACTTGATAGAGCTGGTACTGCATAGCAAATTTAATTAGCTAAGAAATGTGTCTTTTTCGATCTTGGTGACAGGATAGTTTAATAACCCTGATAGTTTAATAATCCCCTAATGTATACTGCTGTTTCCCAACTTACAAGGTCAGACTGGTGCTGCTGGTGGAGGTGCCATGGGTATCCTGTGGCTTTGCCTCCCTCCAGCCACCACTGCACACCTGTGGGGGGTCTGTGCATGCCCCCCCTCTGAGAAGCAGATGCTGAGAGACCACTCGCCGTGCGCTTCTATACACAGTATGATCCTCCCTGCGGAAGGGGCTGGAACCCACAGACAGCCTCGCTTGAGTTGTGGCTTCAGAAGCTGCTTGAATCGATTCCCCTTTCGTAGCTATATGACCATCTTCCATGTTGGTAGGAAGTTTGATTACAGGCCAGTCGTATTCAGACGTGCAGCTCCAGATCGATCCTGGACATCACCAGGCTTTGCTGGGTGTTTGCTTAAATAGAGCCTCTCTCAGTCTTTCTATTTCCATTTGAGGAAATGGGTGGAAAGGTATTTTCAATTATTTGTGCATTTTGAGAGAAATAAATTGTTCCCAGGTGCCCAGGGTCTTTTGTGTAGACCTCAGCGATTCATCAAGGAAGGGCAGCTGGGTTGAAAAGTTGAGGGACAGAGGCGGAGAGAGAGAGGTGCCGCTGGCCTCTGGACAAGGAAACCCTGGCTGGCCCTGAAAGCCGCTGGAGCCGCTTCTCCCCTTCCTCCCACGCCGTCTTTCCACTGGCCTCTGTTTCTTCCTTCTCTCTCCACCCCTTTCTAAAATTACCAGCTGTGACACTATGTTTTCAAGTTTAAGAATAAGCTTTTAGAGGATGGATACAATTGTATAAATTAAGGAAAAGGGGGAACCATGCAAGCATAGTCCTCTTTGCAAATAAAGCCTGGACAACAGATCCCACCCACGAGTTCCTTCTGGGTTTGATTTTGCATGACATCGTAATGACGCTCAGTAATGTCATTTACAGCAATATTGTTAAATGGGAGCCTGTTGAGTCAGACAGACCCATTCACATTCCATCTGCCTCTTCCTGGCTGTGCTACCTTAGATTAGCTGTTTAACTTTTTAATCCTCAGTGTCCATATCTATACAATGGGAAAACAACACCTGCCCGTTGGGGTTAGGATGTCATTAGTCCAAAGCCTCTAGGATGTCCAAAGCCTCTAGGATAATGCCTGGTATGTGGTAAGTGTTCAGGGAAAATGGGAACTACTATTGTGATTTGAAATCTATTTCTTCAAAAGCATCCTGCAAATTAAGCGGAGACACAATGTCCAAGATCTCCAGATGAAATGATAACAGCCAAGATCTCCCGATGAAGTGGTAACACAGCCCGCAGGAAGAGAACAGGAACTGGGTGAGAGCCTGTCTCCAGCAGTTCCTCCTCTCTGGGCCTCAGTTTTTGCCTGTCCAGTGGGGGTTCTCATAACAGCTTGGCCCAGGAGGAGCTCATTACATGAAATGAGATCATAGATTCAAACGTACTTGGGAAACTTAAGTCTACAAGCAATGTGGATGTGTGTTGTTATCAACGGCTTCAGTCTTTGTGAACCATCACATACGAGAGCCAAGGGGCCTTTTAAAAGCAGCCTTTGTGTCCTTGCATTTCGAAATTGAGTTTCCTAAGAGATGAATCTGTCATTTGGAAAAGCTCCAAGGCTCTTTAGAGCAGGTTTACGAGGCACCCACACAAAGGGTGGCAGCCTCCTTGGAGGCAGGGGGCTGGATTCCTGTCCAGTGGCTGGGACGGGGGTGCCACTACCCTGGTTTCTAACTCTTCTTGGTTTTCAAGCCCCTCTGCCTCGTGGCCTCTGTTCACGCTGCACCTAGACCTAGAGCCAGGAAGAGCTGCTCACTATCACTTGAAGATCCAGGGCCAGTCTCAAAGCAAGGTGGCAATTTCCAAACTAGGAATGTGTCCAAACTGACCCAGCTTCTCTTCTGGAACATCTCATTACTGCCACTGAGGAAACCACTGCCTGAGACCTGGATTTGGTATGATTCTGCAGCAGGATTTGAGAAATGGATATTTCACACTCTACCTGGATAGAGCTGGAAGGAGTCCCCCAACTTTATGGAAGAGAAAACTGGGGCTCAGAAAGGGGAAGCTACTAGGGTGTTAACTGGCTCATAGCTGGAACTGGGCTCCAGCCCCTACTGTTGTTTCCCCCAGATGCCTGTGGTGACCTGTGAACCCTCTTGCAGGCCTGGGGGCCCTTCTTCCCAGCAACGCCAGCTACCCCAACACTGCTGGAAGGCTTCCAGATTCGACCATACGACTCCGAGGTCTGGAGTGGGACACAGCTCAAGTTTCAGGTCAGGTTCTAGCTCTATGACCTTGAGGGCTGAACTTGTTTAGTCACCTGTGAAGTGGGGTGCACGGCATTCCTTACAGTGCCGTTAGGAAGAAACGAGCCCCTTTGTTGAGGGCTCAGATATGAGTACTCAGAGTTCCCTTTTGCTCATTCCCCTCTCTGGGCCAAATTCCTTTCACATCGGGCCTCCAGTTTCGGTCTCACCTCAATCCTTAGGTAGGTCCTGTCTGCGTGCTCCTTCTGCAGCTGAAGAAATGGAGGCCCCTATAGCTGACACGGCTGACTCAGGGACAGAGAGCTAACAAGAGAGTTTCTCAGGTAGCGAATCTGTGTCAAGAACACTGACCATTAAGTTACTAGGCAGGCAGGATCTCGGGAGGCTCTTCTCACACAGTGCTGCCCAGTAAGACTTTCTTCAATGGCTGAAATGTTCCAGAGCTCCACTCACCACTCTCCAGTAGCACTTAAAATGAGATTACGTGCTACTGATGGATTGAATTGTTAATTTTGTGTAACTAATACAATTTAAATTGAAGCGGCCACATGGGCTGGTGGCTTCTGTGGGGGGGGGGGAGGACCAGCTGGAAGGCAGGGTCTCTTCGTACCCATCAGAGGTCATCCTCGCCATCAGAGCCATGTGTGAAGCCCTGGAAGTGTCTCGGGCACCTGGGGGTGCTCAGTGAGAGTTAGAGCCCTTCTGACCACCCCTCAATGGCCTGACCCTGTAAATGAGAAAACCGTGGCCGTGTCCCTAGAGCTGAGGCTGAGGTGATTCATGACACTGCTGTCCCGGAACTTGGGTCAGCAGGGCGTGTCATCCCTGCCCTCTGGGCCTGCACACCTGTCCCTGAGCTGGCACTGAGAGGAGGCCCCCCGGAATCCAGTCAGCTGGCTCTAAACAGCAGCTCTTATGAGAAACGCCCCCCTCCCCACCTGCAAATCCCCCAGTGCCCACACCTACCAGAGTGCCCCAACTGGCCAGGAGGGGCCGGAATGGGCAGAGATGTGGGTTTCCAACTGATATCCCTGCACCATTCTTGTCCTGAGAACCTGGCAGGGTGAGAACAGGCCCTGGCTCACTGCTCACATCTCTGCCGTCTCTTTCCTCTCTGCTTCCTTTGTGCCTGTGAAGTTGCCTAGTGCTAAATATTTTAGTAGTCTGCTACTTCAGATGTAGGCTGCAAAAGTGTTTCTTTTTCCAGAGAAAAAAGGCAGTGGAACAGGTCTGATTACTGATACTCCTAATGTCCCTTCCTTTTGCAAGGCTGGCAGAAGGTGTTTGGGGATAAAACCTTGGGGGAGGGTGGGCAAGAGAGGTCCCTAATGCAGTGAACTTGGGTCAGTGCTCGGCTCTCAGACCATGAATGCCCTTAGGGGGAGGACAGCAGGGCCTTGAAGCTGCCCAGGTGAGGGGGGAGGCCCCGAACAGGGGCTGGTGTTTAGAAGAGGAAGTCAAGGGGTCTTCCATTGGGGAAGAGCTGAGAGAAGCTTTCAGGGTATGCTAGGCACAGGTGCCTCCACTGGGAGGGAGGTTTGCGGTGAAGGGCAGGCGGGTAGGTGGGTGGATCCGAGTGCTGTAGGCGAGTGGCAGAGCTGTTGACTCTCAGCCAGGGCTCAGCACACTTCTCGGGGTCAGGTTGTTTGTGGGCCTCTGTCTAGTCCCTAAGTGCCCTCAGCAAAGGACTGCACGTCTGTCACCTCCCTGGGCCTTGGCTTCCTCTGATGTGACATCAGGAAATTGGACATTGGGACCCTATGTTGTCTTTCCAGAGATGTTTGCTCAGATGTGCCTTTGGGGTCATTTCAATATAGAGTTGGTCTCGGTCTCTGGCACTCTTCATGGGGAAGGTAAGGCTTGCAGGGCAGGGCTCTTCTCCGGCATCCGATACCCAGCCTGATGTATAGTGTGCACTGCGTGTGTTTGCTGAATTATTAAGCACAGATAGCTATCAGGTGGGTTTGAGGGTTCCTGTCCTGGAAAACCAGGTCAGGCAGTACTTTGCAGGCAGACAGCTGTGTTTAACTTCTAGTTCTGTGGCTGGACTCTCCAACCTCAGGCAAATTCCTTAGCCACACACTCAGACTCAGTTTCCTTGCCTGAAAAATGTATGGAATGCCAAGGTCTGCCCATAGTACTATGGAGATTACACAAAAATAATAAAAAGCTGTGCAGAGTGTCTACTTGGCTGGCAGTAAGCACTTAAATATCAGGGGCTATTGTTTTTGCTATTACTGTTACTATCATTATTATTACTCTTACCATTTGAATGATGATAGGCTAGTGGTAAGTATCTGTGTCTTTACACATAGCCTAGATGAAACTTGCTGAAGTTCACACACATCTTCCCCGGGTTCTTTGGAATGTGCTACTACCTCTAATCCTTCCTCCCGTCCCTGTGGCTCCAGCCTCCTGACAGGATGGCCCTTGGTGTTGCAATATTGTATTGGATGCAAGGTCAAGCCATCTGGCACCCGTGAGGAATGCATTCTCTTCCTTGTGGAAACTAGAACTTTGGGGTTAACCTCTTGCCAAAAGCAGCTGCAAGAAGCTGCAAGCTGACATTAGCGGGAGGGAGCACGCGCCTGTGTGGTAGGCACACACGGGTGGGAAGCAGGCGCTGAGCACCTCTGTGGGACAAACAGCCTAGACTATTTTGGCATGACGTTTTGAGCCGCTGGCCCATCCCAGAGCTCCTAGAGGGAGGGGCAGAGCAGAAAGTTGTCTGGCCCTGCCTGCCTGCCTGACCCGGAGCACAATAGCTGGAGGAGGAGACCCTTCCTGGCAAGTGCCCAAGCAGCCAGTATTTAAACGTGCACGGTCGGAGTTGCCAGACAGCATAGCGCTGGGAAGGGCAGGAGTGCCAAGTCCGGGCTTGAAGTCTCAGCCCTAGACCAGACTGCCCTTCTGGGCCACTGGCAGGGTGGCTGGGCAGACACTGCCCTGGCTCTGTTGAGATTGGGAAGCACGTCATGCTTGGCTCAGGTACTCATAGTCGGGGGTGGGGGGAAGCAAGAACCAGAGGCTTTCAGCCCCTTTGGCCTCCTCACTGTACAGAGCCCCGAAACCCAGAGAGGGCATTGGGCTTTCTCAAGGCAGCACAGCTTGTCGTGCCCACTGATCTGACTCATACTGAATACAGTCCTCTGGCTTCAAGCCCAGTGCTGTTTGCGATGGTCCCATTGGGACTCCAGTGAGCAGCAATGCATTTGCCATTCATGGGAACCTCCCCCCCCCCCAGGAGAGCCGGGTACAAGCTGATGTTCTAGATCATTTTTTGGAGTTGGTGGTGGTTTAAAGTAACCTTGCCCTTGAGTTATATCTGAGAAAGCCACATATGCAGGCTCACTCTTGGTTTTTTGTTTTTTTTTTTACTACAAGAGTTAAGCTGCAGCCTTTGTGGTGTGGCCTTGGCTTCCTTTGCTGTGGCCAATAGCATTTGCAGTAGGATTGTAGGAAAATCCACCAGTAAAAGCTAGTTGGGCTGGTGCTCGTGGGTTTTCAAATTTTCCCTGATTTGGGAAGCGTGCGGATACTGATGGGGAGGATGGTCCCAGGTGGGAGTTCAATAGGAGAAAGTTCTGCAGAAACTTGAGTTTTGCCTCTTAGCAGAGTGGGTGTGTGTGAGCAGTGTATCAAGGAAACCCTCAGAGGGTACAATAGTTCATTTCAAGTTATTTTTATTTTATAAACAACTGGGCCATGAATCCTTAGGATATAAAATGCTATTAGTGTCATTACAGAGTTGTTTTGTTTTTGCATGAAGATGGGAAGTTTATCTGTTAGAAACCACCAGGCTCCCTATTGAATTGATGTATATACCTTTTATTTAGTTCATAATTTATCTTTGGTGGACAGGATTCTGCAAAAATGGAACATAGAAATGGTCTTCAATGAAGAGAAATTTTTGCTTTCAGAAAATCCCTTTGTATTTTGCATTTGGGGGCTATGACCAACTCGAGTAAGAAGTTACTACTCTAAGGCTAGGTGTAGTGGCTCATGCCTGTAAACCTAGCAGTTTTGGAGGCCAAGGTGGGTGCATTGCCCAGAGATCAGAGGTTCGAGACCAGCCTGAGCCAGAGTGAGACCCTTGTCTCTACAACAAAAAAAGCTGGACGTTGTGGCAAGAGCCTGTAGTCCCAGCTACTTGGGAGGTCAAGGCAAGAGAATTGCTTAAGCCCAAGAGTTGGAGGTTGCTGTGAGCTATGATGCCATGGTACTCTATTGAAGGCCACAAAGTGAGACTGTATCTTAATAATAACTAAAAAAAAAAAGGAAGTTACTACTCTTCCCTGCCTCTTTCTGGCAGTTCTGAGAAGCCACTGGCTCTCAAGTCTAACAAAGGCCATTTTATATCTTCTCTTCTAAATCCCTTTTCCTTTGGTGTAAAAATGAGGAGACAGGTATAATGTAGGGGCAGGGATCACAGCATGAACTCCAGTGCAGCTGAGAGATTTTGGCTAGACCCTCATGCCCTGGTCTCCAGGTGACCCCTTTCGGCTGCCCGTCCTTGCCTCTGCTGTGGCCCTGAATGGGACCACATTCTTGTTCAAGAGACGGTAGCAGCTCAGATAACTGCAGTGCCTGGGAAGCCTTCCTAACCCTCTGACTCTCCAGGAGTCCCCCCTCCTCCCACTAGAGTAGCAAGATTCCTTTCAAGAGCCTGGCTATAATTTTAAGATGGGGGCAAATGTATTACAGTTTGCTGAATGGGATTTCATTCTTTGCAGAAGACCTTGGGTGTTTTGAGTGGGACAGATCTGCCGTTATTCACTGTCATATTGGTCATATTATCTAGCCTCTTGAGGCCTCAATTGCTCATCTGTTAAATGGATATAAAATTAGTATTTGTTTGACCAGGGCTGGCACAGGTCAATGGCACAGCTCAGTGAAGGTCTGTCACTGTTGGAGAGTGAACCCTCAAAGGCAGGGACTGTGCCTGGTCCCTAGTCCATAATACAATGGGCTGCACATAGTAGGTCCTCAACAAATGTTTGTATAATGACTGCATCTTGTCCAGGGGATATAGGGCATATCTATCAGCTACGTCTTTTATTTATTTTTTTTATCTATTTTTTTGTGGAGACAGAGTCTCACTCGGTGGAGTGCTGTGGAGTCATAGCTCACAGCAACCTCCAGCTCTTGGGCTCAAGCAATTCTCTTGCCTCAGCCTCCCAAGTAGCTGGGACTACAGGCGCCCACCACAGCGCCCAGCTAATTTTTGATGCAGTTCGGCCGGGGCCGGGTTTGAACCTGCAGCCCTCGGTATATGGGGTCGGCACCCTACTCGCTGAGCCATAGGTGCCACCCTGCTACGTCTTTTAAAAGAGAAATAAAAATCTGTTGGCCAAGCTAGTTGAATAATGCAAGAACAAAGTCATCATGGTTATGAATCACTTATTCATTCATCATTCATTCATTCACTCAAACCTGTGAGCTGCTATGTGAGGTGAGGTAGGTTTCTCATCTCAGCACCTCTGACGTTTAGGACCGTGTAATTGTTGTGGGGACTGTCCCGCTCATGGTAGGATGTCTCACTGCTCTAAATGCTTGTATCATCCCCCAAGTCGTGACAGTCAAAATGCCTTCAGATGCTGTCCAATGTTCCCTGGGGGGCAAATATGCCCTTAGAGAGCCACAGCTCTAGGGCCTTGCTCTCAGGTGAGGCTCCTTATACCAACAGCATTAGCATCACCTGGGAGCCTGTTAGAAAAGCAGAGTCTCAGGTGCTGCCCCGGACCTGCTGTGTCAGTCCGTAGTCACGCACGGCTCAATTACAGAGCTGTTCTGAGAAACGTGGGTGACTTCACTGTTGTATGATTGTCCTGGAGTGTTCACGAGCCTAGACAGTGTAACCTACCACACACCTCGGCTATACTGTGTAGCGATGGCTCCCAGACTGCAAACCTGGAGGACATGGTCCGTTTGGAGTGCTGTGGGTAACTGGGACTCAATGCTATGTGCAGAGCTGAACATGGAGAAGGCACAGTCAAAATGTGCTGTTATGATCTCAGAGGACCACTGTTGGAGATGTGGTCCGTTGTTGAACTAAATGTGGTTATATAGCATGTGACTGCCTTTTAACAAGGTACAGTGACTCATCACTCAGGGGATTTGGAGCAACACTGTAGGCTCGTGGACACCCTCCTCCGCCCCCCCTCCCCCCCCGACGAGTAGAGGACACTGTTCTCAACTTGGCGGCAACTGAAACCTCCCAGGGAGTTTTACAAAATATTGGCAACTGGGTGGGACCACCGTCTTGTTCAAGAGAGAGTAGTTTCTGATTTAACTGATAGGGCGTGTGGCCCAGGTGTAGGAAATTAGAAAATCTCCCCAGATGATTCCACACGAGAGCAGGCGATGCAGACACAAGTCAAACCAAGATGAGTCCTTAGACCAACGTTTTTCGACCTTTTCTATACTTTGCTTTGAACGTCTTTTAAAAATAATGATCTCTAAAAATTTTCATCCTCTCAAAACACCACCCTGTGCCACAGTGCCACTGGTTAAAAATCACTGACCTAGGGTGGCGCCTATGGCTCAAAGGAGTGGGGCTCCAGCCCCATATACCGGAGGTGGTGGGCTCAAACCCAGCTCTGGCCAAAAACTGAAAAGAAGAAAAAAAAAAAAAAATCACTGACCTAGATGCTTGTCTGGTGGGAGATGAGACATCTATGTAATAATTACCCTTGTGGAGGCTAAATGGAACCCTGTAACTGCCTCTTGCTCCCAGCCCTGCCAGATCCTGGCACTACTGTGATGATTCCGTCAGATGTTTTACTTTTCACCTTTGCCCTCATGTCATGTGAACATCTAACTGTCTCTTGGAGAAAGTTGTTTTTCTGGCAAGGAAGATGGTACAGCAGACATGGCTTTGATTCCTGTTTAGTCCGAGAATTATTTAAAATCAGGACAAGTTGAGGCAGCACCTGTGGCTCAAAGGAGTAGGGCGCCGGCCCCATATGCAGAGGTGACGGGTTCAAACGCAGCCCTGGCCAAAAACTGCAAAAAAAAGCCAGGACAAGTTCAGGTGCAGGAATGCATTGGCCCCTGGAGATGCTGGACCAGCCACACTTGCCTGTGAGCCTATGGGTCCACAGGCAAGTGTCCACCTTGCTCACTGAATACACGCCTGAGCAGTGCAGACCTGGCCGGGTGAAGTGGGTTTGGTGTGGCCTCAAGGAGAAGCCTGAGGCCACGTCTGGAAATGCTGGGTGAGTCTGAGAGCCTTATGCAAAGCTGCCCCCACACATTGCCTTGTGTGTATTTTGGGTTCAGGCTGACATTTCATCTTAGCATGGGCGGAGGTAATGGCTGAATTTTTAGAAGGCCTGAGTTCCGCCTACAAATATTTCTCTGCCCTGCACCCAAGTTCTGCTGGGTTGCAGTTCAGGAATGTATCTTGCTGCATACACAGCCCTTCATGGAATGTGAGATCTTAGCTCAGGCGCCCAAAGCAGTGATTCCTTCTAGAAAAAAGAAGTTTCCTAGTTTTTTACTGAAATAGATCTTACATTATTAGTATAAAGGCTGAACTCTTATGGTAGAGCTGGGTGCCAGGCCTGGTTTCCTAACAGCCTGTTCTTTTCCTGATATGTCAAAATGTATCAAAATAACCCCAAGTGTAGCCCCTTGTTGCAAAGGAACTTGGGCTGTACAGACACAGCCTGTGGGTGAACTCTGACCCCCAGTGTGTCCTCCGGGAAGTGACTTCACTCTAAGCTTATTGTCTTCTCCTGTCAGCTAAGGACAGTGGCAGTACCTACCCCAAGGGCTCATTATGAGAATTAAACTAGAGAAGAGATGAAAACACTTAGCTGAGGGCCAGCTGTGTGGGCAATGCTCACAAATGTTACCTAAATTACAGTGGTTATTTAAAAAGAGTTTTCAGGCTTGGCGCCTGTGGCTCAGCGGGCTAAGGCACCAGCCACGTACACCTGAGCTGGCGGGTTCGAATCCAGCCCCAGCCCGCAAAACAATAATGACAGCTGCAACCAAAAAATGGCTGGGGGTTGTGGCGGGTGCCTGTAGTCCCAGCTACTTAGGAGGCGGAGGCAAGAGACTCGCTTGAGCCCAGGAATTGGAGGTTGCTGTGAGCTGTGATGCCACAGTACTCTATCCAGGGTGACAACTTGAGGCTCTGTCTCAAAAAATAAAATTAAATTAAATTAAAAAAAAAAAGTTTTCAGTGTGGTACCTGTGGCTCAAAGGGGTAGGACACCGGCCCTGTATACCAGAGGTGGCGGGATCAAACCCAGCCCCAGCCAAAAACTGCAAAAAAAAAAAAAAAAATTATTTTTTTAATTGCCCTTTTGGTTTTCTTTTTCCATTTATTAAGTGGGGAAGGCACAGTGCAACTTGTCATGTGGATGGTATTTTGCTCCTCTTCAAAGAAGGCAGATGGGGTGGCCCCTGTGGCTCAAGGAGTAGGGCACTGCCTCCCTATTCTGGGGGTGATGGGTTCAAACCTGGCCCTGGCCAAAAAAAACTGCGAAGAAGGCAGATGATGGGATAACCTGGGCCCCAAATGTCCTTTTGGTTTGGCCTCTTGGTGGTTGTGAAAAGCCCCAAGGTGCTGCCCTTGCTGGAGAATTGCCTTGTGGAGCAGGGAGAAGCAGGAAGACCCTGTGTTACGGGGCTGGGAGAGGCTGGTCCTAGAGGAAGGACAGAGGACAGTGAGGCCTGGCCTGAGAGTCAACCCAGCGAGGCCCAGCCTGTAAGTGTTAGAGGCCTCCGCAGGCAGGCTCGTTTTCCTGAGCCTTCAAGGAAACCACAGTCTGGTTCGAAAGAGGGTGCATAGGCAATAAAAGATTAAAACAGCCCAGGCCCAGGGGCGGTGCCTGTGGCTCAGTAGATAGAGCGCTGGCCCCATATACCAAGGGTGGTGGGTTCAGGTCCCGCCAAACTGCAACAAAAAAATAGCCGAGCATTGTGGCGGGCGCCTGTAGTCCCAGCTACTGGGAGGCTGAGGCAAGAGACTCGCCTAAGCCCAAGAGTTGGAGGTTGCTGTGAGCTGTGTGACGCCACAGCACTCTACCAAGGGTGATAAAGTGCGACTCTGTCTCTAAAAAAAAAAAAAAACCCAGGCCCTAATCAGCTTTGCCTCTATTTGGTATTTACCATAAGCAGCCTTCTATACTTATCTAGAAGGTACTCTTTGTGAGGGTAGGGACCTTGTCTTACCCTTCACTGCTGTTTCGTACTCAAGAAATACTTGTCAGGCTTAGTGCCCATAGCACAGTGGTTACAGTGCCAGCCACATATAATAGGCTGGCGGGTTCAAACCCAGCCCTGGCCAGCTAAACAACAATGACAACTGCAATAAAAAGATAGTTGGGCTTTGTGGCAGGCGCCTGTGATCCCAGGTACTTGGGAGGCTGAGGCAAGAGAATTGCTTAAGCCCAAGAGTTTGAGCTTGCTGTAAACTGTGATGCCATGGTACTCTACCAAGGGTGACATAGTGAGACTCTATCTCAAAAAAGAAAAAGACTTGTGAAATGACTTAATTGCATACTTCTTTATTACATGCTACTGGGCATATGCAAGAAGAGATTTAATTCCCACTATTTGAATATTCTAGTTCTCTCTTTTCCTGGTCTACATTCTCTCTTTTTACACTGAGCTCAGTATCTCACCAGTGTCTGTCACTCACGGGCCACCTCCATGACATTTATTGTGTCTGTATACTGCTTATATTATCTACTATCTTTCTTTAAATGGCTCCATCTTTATTTTGTTATATCACTAAGCAATGTCTGTGAAGTTATGGGTTAGGTGTGCTAATGATATTTTTCCCTGATATGCTTTAAAGGCCTAACTATTGAAATACTCTAATCTGAGACATTCTAATACGGTGACACCTACTTAAACTCAGCCTTAGTACTCCCTCTTCTGGAAAATACCTCTTCCAAGGCCAATTTAAATGTTCCTTTTGTGTTCCCATCATGCGGTGGTCATTCCTTTATCTGACGGTAGGAGAGACGACAACAACCACATTGCACCTTTTTAACCCCAGTGCTTTGCATGGGACCAGCAACATGGTACTCAATACGTGATTTTGAAAAGCTAACTAAAACTCCTCTAGTCCAGGGAAGTTTATGCTGTCTTGGCACATGGAGGTGCCTTAACAGGATGCCCTGTGATCCTCTGAGGACAAGGTGCTATGAGTCAGGGCCCCAACATCCCCAAGCTTCTATCTGGGAGCCATTAGCAAATCAGATATATGAACTTTCACTTGGATGGACCCCAGCTTCCAACAAAGAGCTTGTGTGTTCTTTGTCTAGGGAGGGCTTGGTCTCTGTCCCTCAGCATCACCTATTCCCGAGCAGTTAACCAGAGGCCGTGTGCCATCCTGGTCTCTGGCCTCATTTCTCAGGGTTCTTTCATGGATGAAATTGTGGCACTGGCAGTCCAGGGCAGAAGGGGAAGTGCCCAAGGGAGAGGTCCTTGGTCAAGGGGGCAGAAGCAAGTCTTTGAATGGAGTAGAGTTTCCCTTCAGTTTCCTGAAATTACTTCTAACAAACACTGGACGCAGGCGGCACCTGTCTGCAGGTCCTCTCTCCTCCATGCGCCTGCATCTTGTCTCTAGTAGGCACCTGCTTTCCAGGCAGGGTCCTGTCTTGGACACTGTTGACACCTGCATAGGCACTGGGGACAGCAATTGCTGGTGCTCAGTGAATATGTGATCTGTTAATGGTTATAGTAATCTCCCCACTATCCGGCACCCATGATAATTAGTAGATTCTAGATAAATGTAGTTTCCCATTGCTTGAGAGTTGCTATTAAAAATAGGCCTAACTAAAAAAAAAAAAAAAAAGGCCTAACTAATTCTGTTCCCCATGCTATAAACTGCATAAACTTGCCATACCATCAACTGCATGGACTTGATATTAATATTGAAATGCACTAATGAAAAGCAAATTAAAGACAACCTTCACTTACTCTAACAGTTTTGCTGTTATAAACCAGCTTTGTAAATGAAGTGTACAATTTTAGTTAAATGGCAGTCAATACACTTTTCAACTTTACTACCATGTTTTTTTAACTACCAACCATACGTTAACACTTAAAACTGTTAAAGAGAACACATGGGACCTGCGGGAGTGATGCACAAAGTGTGCAGAGCATACCAAGTTTAAACTCTGAGGGTCTTTTTTTTTTTTTTTTCCTGGCCAGGCTGTGTGCCAGTTGCTTGAGTTCTGGATAATGGAGTTTACTGTATTTCTGAGTCAGGCAAATTTGGGTGCAGGTTTCTAGCCTGGCTTCTTGTTTTCACATGGCTTGGTATTTCTCAGCCAATGCAAACTATTATTGTCACACAGAATATTAAAGGAAGCTGCAAACACACAGCACAGCATTGCGGGTGGACAGGGTAACGGGTATTTCATGGGCACCAACTTGCCCATGAAGTTTTGTATTCCATAAGACTTCTTTGGCAAATGACCCTTGCTTTGTGGTCTTGCATTCCTTTCTGTAGCCTTAGGTCTGCTATCTGCCAAGTGAGCACTTCTCAACACCACAGCTGACCATCTTTTGAAGGTGCCTTTTGGGTGCAAGGAACAGCCTACCTAAGAAAATAGCTATCTTGGGTTTATCATCTCACCTAGCAGAAGGACCCAGGGGCATTCCAGGTAATTCATTAGGTCGCTGAAGTCAGTGACGTCATTGAGGACCCAGTCCCTTCTCATCTCCCCTCTGCACACATTTATTGTGTGGGCCGATGTCCTTTTATCATTTCGAGCTGGCTGGAGCAGCTGCAGGCAGTGTCCCTTCACAGGACAACTTCCAGAAGCAGGGAGACATCTGAAGTTAAGGTGCTTGCCATCTTGTATCTCCTCTAAAGAGTAAAGAAAATGACTCTAGAAGCCCCAACTGACTTTCCTTTCTGGTTCATTGATCAAAGGTGTGTCACGGGACCATGACTAAACCAATTATTTGAACAAAAGTAAGTACATAAGGAGGGGAGCAGAGTGTTGGAGGCAACCAATAATGCCTGCCATGAAAGTTCAGAGCCACAGTGCCTCCAAGTGCAGTTTGAAAAGCATCTGCACCAGAATTATCCAGAGTATGCTTGATAAGATGCGCATTCCTGAGCCCTTTCCCTGACTTCCTGAGCTAGAATCTCTGGGAACAGAGCCCAGAAATCCGCATTTTAACATGAACCCAGTGGGTCTTATTTGTATGGAGTTTCAGCCCCACAAGCCTTGTGTTTGTGGTTGTTTCCCCTTAACATGTTCAGGTCACAGATGCCCCTTCAGCAGGGCTGGGCATTTTGAGGGGAGGCTGGGTGTCCATGAAGAATGAAATTTAGCTTTCAAAATTTTCCTTTGTAGCCTTGGCGCCTGTAGCTCAGTGGCTAGGGCGCTAGCCACATACACTGGAGTTGGCAGGTTCAGACCCAGCCTGGGCCTGCCAAACAACAATGACAACCATAATCAAACATCAGGCATTGTGGTGGGCACCTATAGTCCCAGCTACTTGGGAGGCGGAGGCAAGAGAATCGCTTAAGCCCAAGAGTTTGAGGTTACTGTGAGCTGTGATGCCACTGCACTCTACTGAGGGTGATATAGTGAGACTCTGTCTCAAAAAAATAAAATTTCATTCCTAATCCTTGCCTTTTAGAGATTCAAAATGCAAAATTAACTGGTATATGATGCGATCTGGCAATTGCTTTATAATAATCTGAGTAGCAGGGGACAGTGGGCTTGTGGATAAAGCAGAGCTAACTGATATTTGATAATAGATAACATGCATAAGGTTCATCACACTGTTCTCTCTACTTAAGGTTTTAAAGTCTGCATACCAGAGGCCTAATTTGTCGCTATGCTTCCTTTGAGCCTGGGTATATCATTCTCCATAGGGTTTCATTTTGAATTCTAGGAGCCCAATGGCAGAAGTTCTATAAAGTAGCATTTTCTTGTTTCCTTGTGTAACCCTTTCTTCCTAATGAATCTTTTCTCAACATAAAATCTTATGTGCTATCCATAGATATGACAGGTAAAAGTAAAATAGCTTTGGTTGCAGGTGCTATGGTGCCTTCCAGCTAGCCTTTAAGATAACTCCAAAAACCCTAGGACTCTGGAAAAGACAGTTTAACAAATACTGCAGTAGGGCATTACAGAAAATATTCATACGGACTGCACTGTTGCTGAGGCCATAGCCTGGTGCCCAGAGCCAAGGAGTCCTTAGGACTGTAAAGGATCAGTCCATGGATGCAACCATGAAGGCATAGCCTTGCTGCTTGTGATTTGGTCTTCTATAGATTCCAAGTATCCCAGGACAGAGGACCCAAGTGTGCATCTGTCCTTCTCCATATCATTGTTCTGTTGTCACCTTGACTTGAGGCAGAGGGCATGGCTGGCACATTTGCATAGCTTCAGGTTCACTATCCAGCCATCATTTCTGGTTCTGGCTAGGACCAGGGCAGTGTTGTGGGCTGGCTAAGAATTCTGGTGTGGATGTATCTCTGTCATATGGTGGGATTTGAATCTCAGTTCATTGCAATGTTGGAAGCCCTTGAATTCACTTTCCAATGACCATGTGCTACATGGGACCATGGCTCTGTCTGAATGCTGGCTCCCAAGGCCACTGCACTGCCCGAGCTTAGGGATAGTCAGAGATGTGCTGAGGTCAGCCTTTCTCAGCCAGAGTGGGTGTCCTCTGGAGACAGTCATGAAATCCAAGACATTTCCTTAAAATCCTTCAGAGAGGAGATTATTGTGATTAAATCACAATAATAACAAGACACCTACTGTAAGAGTTTCCTATTGCTGCTGTAATAACTTATCACAAAATTAGTGATTTGGGCTTAAATCAACACACATTTATTTTTGTAGTATGCTGCAGGTGAAATGTCTAATGTGACTCTCACTGAGCTAAAATCAAGGTTTCAGTAGCACTGTGTTTCCTTCTGGAGGCCTAAGAGAAAATCCATTTCCTTGCTGCTTCTAGCTGCTAGAAGTTGCCCGCATTCCCTGGCTCAGGGTCCCCTCCACCATGCTCAAAGCTAGCATCTGCAAATCTCTCTTTGACTCTGTGTCTGCAGGTACATCTTTTTCTGATTTCTTCCTCCTCCTTCCCATTAGAATTAGATTACATTAGGTCCACCTGGATAATCCAGGACACTCTCCCTATTTTAAGATCAGATGGTTAGTAACTTTAATTCCATCTCCAACTGCCCTTTGCCATAACATATTCATGACTCCAGGGATTAAAATACAGACATTCTTGAGGGGCCTTCATATTGCCTACCACCACAAGCTATCAGTAGTTTTCAAAGCGTAGTGGCATCTTCCTCTGTCATGAAGGACGTCACCTATCAACTGGCTACTTCATATGAAAGGGATGGCACCTCAAATTCAACTTAGTTTTTTGCCCAGTTGGAGTGCTAGAGTTACAGAGTGGTGCATGGGGTGTGTTTTTATCATAAACCAGTATGACCTAGAATTAGAGTATAACAACTCAGGCCGTGCCTGTGGCTCAAAGGAATAGGGCGCCAGCCCCATATACTGGAGGTGGTGGGTTCAAACATGGCCCTGGCCAAAAACTGCAAAATAATAATAATAATAATAAAAGAGTATAAGAACCACTAAAGACTGGGCATTTAGGTCTTATTTCACCAATAGCTAATAGCATACATTTAAGCAAAGTAGCCCATTTGGGTCTCAGTAATCACCTCTGTAAAATGGGCATGCTAATGCTATACCAGTAAGCCCAAGATAAGCATGTGAACAAAGAATCTATTTAAATGTTTACCAGAAATGTGACTCTTAGAAGCATGGCATTATTTGAAAATCAGTATTTTCATGAAAGGCAGTAAAATTCTATTTATTCTACAAAGAATCCTCATTTGGAGCCATTGTGTATCTGTTTCTTTAAGAGGAGGAAAGGCAATGCTATGTCATTTTGAATGTGTTGCCCTTTGGCCTCTGAGTATGCAATCTATAGGCAAGGCTTTCTTTGGCACTAAGCTTAAACTAGGAAGCCTGGAGTCCACATGTAGTCACAGGCTCTGCTTTTAGGGGGCCTAGCTGCAGAAATTCCCAGAGAAAACAGTGTAGGCTGGTAAGCATCCCTCCTGAAGGATACCTAGAATTAGAGTATAGGAACTCAGACGGTGCCGGCGGTGTTAACCAAGGAGTTAATTTTGGGTCCTAAAAGAAGAAAAAAAAACCTTACAAACCAATAGAAATACATGCTGTCTAGAAATACGGCAACTGGAAGTGGTTTGGATGTAGCCTCTGCCTAAGGAATGCACATCCACAAGTTTTGCAAGCTAAGGAGCTGTGGTGGTTAAGCACCATTAGACTAGGCAGGTGGAGAAAAGAGGCCAGAATTTGGCTCCATTCCCCATTTCACCCCCAACATCTGAGACTCCCCAGGTAGCAGGCGGCAGTCCCCCGCAAAGGAAGTGTGGGCCACTTGGCCTGTACTTGACCTTCTCGGTCATTTCGCACGCCCTGCCTTCCCCACGTTGCCCTGCATGGTGGAAAGTGCCGTGGAAAAACTAAGAACAGTAACAAGTTGTCATGACTCAAAGGCTCCTGGAAGGAATCCGCAGAGCCTCCGGGAGCGGCGGCCGGCCCACGGCGCATTGGCGCAGTTGTCCGTCTGCCCATGCTGTGTCCTGCCTGCCGATCTGTGGCCGCGAGCCGAGGTGGGAGCGATTCCGGTGAGCCCCTGGGTGCGCCCGGGCGCGCCTTGGCCCGCTGCGCATTCCTGGCTGGGGAGGAGAGCGGCGGGCGCCCCGCGAGCAGCTGGCTGCGCTGGCCCGGCTCGGGCGCCCGGAGCTGGGGGAGGAGCCTGGCCCGGCCGCGCCGCTCGCCCAGTCATTGGCCTTTTGTGCTGCAACTTTCCCGGTCCCTTCGGGGATCCGCGCCGGCCCCTGCCCGCCCCACGCCGTTGCCCCGGGGAAGTTTGCGTTCCCTGGCCGGGCTGAGGGGACTCTGCGTGCCGCGCCGCCACCACCGCAGACTCGGGGAGACCCAGCCGGGATCTTGAGCAGTTGTGTCCCAGAAGAAGGTGGCTCCGTGCCGGCCATCTCCGACCACCCCGGGCGGGTAAGTGCCGGCGGCCGAGGGCGGAGGGGTCCGGAGGACGCGGGCATCCCCCAGACCCTGGTTGCCGGACAAAGGGGTCCTGGAAGTGGGAGCCGAAGCTTGTTTCAGCTTGTCCCGGCAGGGACTGGTGAAGGGTGGAAGGGTGGCTAACTACACATTTGTATCCCCTGCTGGCAGAGAACTGTTTGCCTAGGAGGTTCCCTGGAGGTGGTCGGGCGCGTCCCCAGGGCTGGGGTCCCCGCCCGGGTGGGGTGTCTCCATCTCTAGGCGACCTCTGCGCCTTGACGACTGGGCTTCTTCCCAGTTCGAGTTCGCGCGGGGACATCCCCGGCGGGCCACAGCAGTGCGTGGGTTAGCCCTGGAACTCTGCACTGGATTTCTCCAAGTTCGGGACTTTTAAATTCTCGAATAGTTACGTCAGCAGGGCCGAGCGCACTTCGGGACCGGCGTAGCACGTGACCCGCCGAGCTTCCCCAGGGCGTCCTTGGCTCCCACCGCCCAGCGATCCTCTGACCGACCGGGAGTCCTAGACATGCGCCTTCCCAAGTGCTGGGATTCGCTGCTGGCTCAGACCTTGTAAAGCAGGGGCTGATGCAGGGCGTCCTCTTCGGGAATTGTCTTTTCTTAAAATGGCCTCACTGTCAAAATCATTATTGTTGTCTTCTGGTCCTGTCAAATGCTAAGTCAGGAGAATATGGTAGTGGGGTCCAGAAGCAGCTTGGGGCTCCCCAGGGGAAGTGTGCCCACCCACGTGCACCTGTGACTGCCCTGCTCCTACCATCACAGCGTCAAGGATCCAGACAGAGGCTTCATGTCTGTGCTGTGCAGAGGAAGGTACAGCCTGCAGGCAGAGATCGCTCTCCACTCCCTGCTGTGGCTACATTTCAAAAGCCCTTTCCATTATACATTTTTTTATTAAATCATAACTGTATACATTAATGCACTTACGGGGTACAATGTGCTGATTTTATACACAATTAGGAATGCTTACATCAAACTGGTTAACATAACCTCCATCTCACTCATTTGTTGTGTTAAGACATCCCCCAGTCCTTCTTTTTGGACTCTGCCTTTCCAGTATGTTTGGAAATGACTTTGGGGCTATATTGGCAGCTGTGTTTTCATCGATTCAGACCTACACGTACATGTCAAAGTTGTCTTCACCAGCGTTTTTAGGGTTGGTAGAACTTGGAGGAAGGGTTTTTTTGGGAACAGCACAATGAGTTAGGTCTGAGAGAGGCTGGCTTTCCTTTAAGGCCAGGCAGGAGGGCCTCCTGGGGATGGGGCCGCTTGTGCTGGGCAGGTGAGTAGATTCCCACGGGGCTCCTCCTCAGAGGCTGTGTCTCGGGCTTTCAGCATTCTCCTCCCAGGAGAGTCAGAGCAGCAAATAGGCCAGCAACTGCCCTCCTTGTAGGAACACTGCAGCCAACCCAGCCACCCAGAGCCTTGTCCTTGGTCTTGCATCCTCACTAATCTCTGTCCTTAGCCTCAGGACTGTGCCCATTAAGTCTGACCTTTTTATTCTATTTATTCTTATACAGGTGATACCACTTATGGAAATCTGTGGGGCAGATGCTGCCTCGTCAAACCTGGATAGAATTAGTTCCTTGTCCCTCTGCCACTGTCCCTGTGTCTCTCTAATGTTTGGACATTTAAAATATTTGAACTGCAGGGAAACTTAGGGATCAAGGTTTCATTTTACAGACATGTAAAAGGAGACTTGGAGAGAAGTTCAGAGTGTGGGCCAGGGCCACACATGTAGGTAGGACTCCAACCCAGGACCCCAGACTCCTGGCCCAGTGTTCTCTGCACTTGTCCTGAGGCCTCTTTAGTTTTATTTGTGGTTATTTGTGTCCGTTGCTTCTATGGAGACAGACACTGCTTGAGGCAGGATGTGTCTGGTTCTAATGCCAGTCCACAAGAGTGGTTGGTAGTTGAATTGAGTAAGTCACAGCCCCTGCCTTCCAGAGGTATGCACGTGTGTGTGCGCTTGTGGGTGGGATACCCGAGCACAGGCATATTGAGCAGACTTTGTGGTGGGGGTAACACCCTAGTAGGGATGTCTTGAGATGTAGGAGGACATGTTAGGTTGCCACCAGTGACTGGGGGGGGAGCTGGTGGCACCTAGCAGGGGAGGGGCAGGGGTGCTATTTTGGGAGAATCCTGCACAACCATGAATTGCTCACCCAATGCCAACAGCATTCTCATAGAGCAGTGATTTTCAACTGATGTGCCTTGAGAGGACCTCGGGTGTGCCTTGAAAACTTTTAAAGATCATTAATTAAATTATTTTCAAAAGACGTTCAAAGCACAGTAAGTATTATAATCTTTTCTTTTACTTTTTTTTTTTCGCAGTTTTTGGCCAGGGTTGGGTTTGAACCCACCACCTCCAGCATATGGGGCCAGTGCCCTACTCCTTTGAGCCACAGGCGCCACCCTCTTTTTTTTTTAATTAACATAATTTAAGAGCACCACAGAAGTTTAACTGTAGGCTCAAGTGTGCAGTAAGATAAAAAGATAAAAAGACCAGTAAATAAAGTATAGGATACTGCAGGGGGTGCGGCATCAGGAGTGCCAGCTGTAATTGTGAGGATGAGAGAAAGGACTCTCCAGGCAGGCTGGACTCTAGGCCGTAGGTGTGGATGAGACAGGGAGAGAAGGAGGGCTTCATTGGTGGTCAGCACCTGTGTATGTGAGCAAGCGCACACATGCGTTCTCCTGGGATTTGCTTCAATAGCCAAAAGCAAACGGTTCTTGGATTCACTGTGGTTTAGGATTAGCACTTTTTGCACAGATGATCGGGACAAGGGAGGAAGTTGGTTATAAAGTTGGTGACTAATGCTGGCCAGAGGAACAAAGATAAGGCTGAAGGGCTGGGTCCCCTTGTTTTCTTATTGTATCAAGACCTGTGAAATCTGTCATAGTGGGTGGGTTTTTTTCTGCCTCTCCCCCCATGGAGGTCACAGTCCTGGGTTTATAACCTCGATAATCATTTCCACAGCAACTCACCAGGATGACAAAACATCCTGAGGATTATGAAATCATTTGGGAGAAAAGAGAGGCATGAAAAAGAAGTCCTGAGAAACACAAGTTTGCAAGGCAATGTGTCTAAACCTGGAGCATAGAAGCAAGAGAAATTCTCCAAGAATGTAGAGCAGAGGAGCAGAGGAGTCGCTGTAATGGAGTTTCATTTCAGATGTGTGGCGTATCAGCTCTGCCTCCTTTCCCTATAAGTCCGGGACTTACAGGGTTTCTGCCTGTCATTTAGCAAAATTCAGGGCTGCTAATGGAGAGAAAGCAAGGTTTTCAATACCTATTTTCCCTGTGATGGGAAGGGCAGTATAGGGAAAGTTCCAAATTTGGAGATTGAGCTCCTATATTAGAGTCCCTGCCCACCTCTCACCAGCTGTGTGAATTTGAGCAAGTCATGAACAGTCTCTGAGTCATTTTCCTTCTCATTGACGGTGGGAATAGTTACTCCTGCCTGGCCAGTGAAATCATGTACATGAAAATACTCGAGGCCAGGCCAGGTGCTGTGGCTCACACCTGTAATCTTGGCACTCTGGGAGGCTGAGCCAGGTGGATTTCCTGAGCTCAGGAGTTCAAGACCAGCCTGAGCAAGAGTGAGCCTCCGTCTCTAAAACTAGCTGGGCGTTGTGGTGGGCACCTATAGTCCCAACTACTTGGGAATATGAGACAAGAGAATCACTTGAGCCCAAGAGTTGGAGGTTGCTGTAAGCTGTGATGCCACAGCAGTCTACCGAGGGTGACAAAGTGAGACTATATTAAAAAAACAAAACAAAAAGAAAGAAAACACTTGGGGTCAGGCCCAGGGGCTCACACCTGCAATCCTACCTCTATGGGAGTCTGAAATAGGTGAACTGCTTGAGCTCAAGAATTCTAGAGCAGCCCAAGCAAGAACAAGACCCTGTCTCTACTACAAATAGAAAAATTAGCCAGTTCTGGGAGTAGTGTCTCACACCTGTAATCCCAGCACTCTCGGAGCCCACAGCAGGTGGATTGCTTGAGCTCAGGAGTTACAGATGAGCCTGAGTAAGAGCAAGACCCCATTTCTATTAAAAATGGGCACCTGTAGTCCCAGCTACTCGGGAGGCTGAGGCGGGAGGATCACTTGACCCCAGGGGCTTGAGGTTGCTGTGACCTATGATGCCATGGTACTTTACACAGGGTGACAGAGGGAGTCTCTGTCTGAAAAGCAAATAAAAAAAACTTGGTAAACAATCTGTAAAATGCTATGCAAATGGAAAGTTGGTCATGTTAATATTTTTCTTTTCGGCTTGACGCCTGTGGCTCAACGGGCTAAGGTGCCAGCCACGTACACCTGAGCTGGCAGGTTTGAATCCAGCCCAGGCCCGTCAAACAACAATGACGGCTGCAACCAAAAAAAAAAAATGGCTGGACGTTGTGGCAGGCGCCTGTAGTCCCAGCTACTTGGGAGGCGGAGGCAGGAGACTCGCTTGAGCCCAGGAATTGGAGGTTGCTGTGAGCTGTGATGCCACAGCACTCTATCCAGGATGACAGCTCAAGGCTCTGTCTCAAAAAAAAAATTTTTTTTTCTTTTCATTATAATTAAAGGGTTTTATTAGAGGAGCTAGATTTCCTAACATCTGCTATAGCTTATTTGCATCATTATTTTTAAATGTAAGCCAGGATACGTACTAGTAAATGCAGTTCTTTTTTATTTAGCAGTTGCTTACTGACTCTTCTGTCCACAGGCTGGTTATCTGGGTTTAGTCCTTTGTTCATCCTCCTACTTGGTCACCCTCCCAATATATTTATGAATGAATGAAGGTCTCTATCTCCTGGGCTACAGTGCAGTAGGGTCGTTGTAGCTCACTGCAGCCTCAAACTCCTGGGTTCACCACACCTGGCTAAATTTTCTGTGTTTTGTAGAGATGGAGTCTCACTTTGCTCAGGCTGGTCTTGAACTCCTGGCCTCAAGTGATCCTCCTATCTCAGCCTCCCAAAGTGCTAGGATTACCGGAGACAGCAAGAAGCTAGGTCATATTGGTGTCAGTAACATCCTTTCCCTTTTGCCTTCCACTGCTAGGAAGCACCTGGCCACCATCCTTGGGCTTCCTGTGGTTTCCTACTTTCTAGTTCCTTTTGTCACACAGAACAGGACAAGATCAGATGTTACTTTTCAGCTCCAGAACTTTGCCTGAAGCTGGTTTGCCCCAGTGAGTTACCTTGAGCAGGCAGGAATCTGTGTTCTGGACTCTCAGGTTATCATGTGGTCAGCCATGTGCCAGGGTCTCTCTCTTCAAGGGCTTAGGTACCCTGCCTGGTTTTCCCCAGTGCCTGGCATGGTGGTGCCAGAACAGACTTTCAACAGTTTCTTGTGGGATCGCTGAACTCTTCCTCTCTCGAACTGCAGGAGTGAGGTTTGCTCCTGTTCAAGGTCTAGACCTCATCGCATTATAGGGAGAGCATATGGAGGTAATTTTGATGTTTGTGTGGCTTTGGAATCGGGAAATCTGTGATTCTGCTAAATACACAGTGAACTTAGTGAAGTTAGAAAGAAAGCAACTAAAATTTTGCCTTGTTTTTGTAAAAACCCTGCAGACGTTTGCTCAGGCTTCCTTTGACTCGTAAGCTGAGTTACTTGTTCTTAGCTTTAAAAAGTTTGAGGGGAAGCTGGTTCTGGCCTGAATTAAGTGTCAGCTGGACAAGATCTGGTGGTAGTAGCTATTAATATCATTCTATTGCTATTTTCTACAAATACCTACTGTTTAGTGAGGATCTGTGGTAAGATGGATACTATTTTTTACTTTTTTTTTTTTTTTGGAGAGTCTCACTCTGTCACCCAAGCTAGAGTGCAGTGGCATCATCGTAGCTCACAGCAACCTCAAACTCCTGAGCTTAAGCAATCCTCCTGCCTCAGCCTCCCAGTAGCTGTGACTATTGGCGCCCACCACGATGCCCCATACTTTTTCTCTTTTTAGTAGAGTCAGGGTCTCACTCTTGCTGACACTGGTCTCAGAGTCCTGAACTCAAGTGATCCTCCCACCTCAGCTTCCTACAGTATGTATGTTTTTAAAATTGTGATTAAACAGGCTCAGCACCTGTAGCAAAGTGGTTATGGCGCCAACCACATACATCATGTGGTTGGCGGGTTTGAACCCGGCCCATCCCAGCTAAACAACAATGACATTTGCAACAAAAAATAGCCGGGCGTTTGGTGGGCACCTGTAGTCCCAGCTACTTGGGAGCTGAAGCAAAAGAATCGCTTAAGCCCAATTTGAGGTTGCTGTGAGCTGTGACGCCACACACTCTACTGAAGGTGACAAGGCGACATAGGGAGCCTCTGTCACAAAAAAAGGATTAAAATTGTGATTAAACCACAGAACATAAAATTTAACTGTCATAACTATTTTTTTTTTCTTTTGTAGAGACAGAGTCTCACTTTATCGCTCTCGGTAGAGTGCCATGGCATCAAATCTCACAGCAACCTCCAACCCCTGGGCTTAGGCAATTCTCTTGCCTCAGCCTCCCGAGTAGCTGGGACTACAGGCGCCCGCCACAACGCCCGGCTATTTTTCTGTTTTGCAGTTCGGCCGAGGCTGGGTTTGAACCCGCCACCTTCGGTATATGGGGC